>CAUYQV010153923.1:0-18701 GCA_963574575.1 Galagoides demidoff | reverse complement strand
CAGTTTGAAGTTGCTGTGAACTAAGTTGAGGCCATGGCACTCTAGTGTTGAGAGTGAGACTCTATAAAAAAAAAAAAAATCCTGAAAGTATTTCAAATTGTATATGGAAACAACACACTGTACCCCATGATAGTATTAATGAGCACAAACATGATTTAACAATAAAAATTTAAAAAAGAAAACACTAAAAATATTTGTCACCACTAGACTTGCCCTATAAGATATATTCAAAAGTGCTCTAAATGCTGAAAAGAACAGGAAATACTCACCAGTGTAAAAGCACTTGAAGAGAAAAATTCATAGCTTGTATAAAAAAGAAACAGGAAAAATACAGAGCAACTACATAACAATTAACATAATGACTACAGCATTATCTCACTTACCTTTATTAACATTGAATATGAATGGTCTAAATACCCCCACTTAAAAGATATAGAATTATGGAATGGATAAAAAAAAAGAAAAAAACACAACCCAAATATCTCTTTTCTTCAAGAAACTCATAAAGAGTCACATAGACTTGAGGTAAAGGGATGGGGAAAGCTATTCCAAACCCAAGTAAACAGGAATAGCAATTTTCATATCTGACAAAACAGACTTTTAAATCAACAGCAATAAAAAAACAAAAAGATTATTATATGATGATAAAAACATCAATCCAACAAGAAGATATAACAATTATAATATATATGCATCTTGACACCAGAGCACCCAAATTTATAAAAATGAAAACTACTAGACCTAAGAAGTAAAATAAATAGCAATATAATAATATCAGGGGACTTGAATGCCCCACTCACAGCATGAAACAGATCATCAAGGCATAAAATTAACAAAGAAATGCTAGGCTTAAATGAGACTTTAGTGCAACCTCGCCACCTTCAGGAATTCCTATAAGGTGAATATTACTTTTTTCAAATTATCACGGAGTTCTCTGAGAGAATGATCCATTTTTGCTCTCCATTTCTCTTCCTCTTTGAGCATTTGGGAGCATTCAAAAGCTTTGTCCTCAATGTCAGAAATCCTTTCTTCTGCTTGCTTCATTCTGTTACTGGGGGATTCAACTGTATTTTTCAGATTTTTGAGGGCTACAAATTCTTTTCTCAATGTGTCAAAATCTTTGGTGATTTTGTTTTTGATTTCATTGAATTCTTGAGACAAGTTTTGAAATGCTCCTTGAATTTCTAATTCCAACTTTACCTCCATTGTATTAATCTTATTTGCAATCCTAACTCTGCATTCAATTTCTGACATCTGAGCCATTTGTCTATGAATGGGATCTTCAGTTGTGTCTGCCGTATTATTCCTTGGGGAGTTGATCTACTCTGGTTATTCATGTTATTGGAGTTTTTCCACTGATTCTGCCCCATCATTATTTTACACCGTTTGGCTAGATGAGCAGATAAGGTGAAGTTGGGTTGGGGGGCTCTATCGTAGTGATTAACCAGCCCTTTGACCAGTATCTGGGACTGGTGTCTGTGCCTTTTCCCCTGGAGCTTTGCAAAGGACCTGTATAGTGCTACAGCCTGAGACACTGGGGACTTGGTGCTTGGTGTTGTGGGGCTAAGTGGCTCTGTCTTGCTTTCAGCTGGTCTCTGTGCTACCGTAGTGAATCAGTTACTCTGGGCTGAAGTCTCAGCTGTGGGGAAATACCAGAAATTAAGACACCCCAGCCCTCATGGTCAACAACTGGAAAAGGAAAATCAAATCTTCCTGCAACCACACACGAGGGTACCACTTTGGATAGTCCTTTGGTGATTGGCCCAGTTCAAGAGGTCCAAATCAATTGTCCCAGTCAGCACCATTCTCAGGTGGGAGAGTTCAAAAGGTCTCTGGCAACTTAGATAGCTGGGGTCTGCTGGCAGCTGAACTATGACTCACTCCAGTTCTCCATGAGGTCAAAAGGACCCACCCAGCAAATAAATTAGTCTGGGAAGATTTATACCTCCTTCCCCACCTTGCATCTCTATCACAACCAGTCACTGGTAACACTGCAGGCCTGTGACCCAGTTCCCTTCAATGAGTATATGCTCCTCCAGGGGGGCTGTGCCTGCCTGAGTCACAGGGAGATCTATGTTTCCTCAGCCAGGACTCCATACTCTGCCACCATCTGGCAGGGGGAACTGAGGCCTGACAACCTTGGTTGGTAAATGGAAGCTGGGGAGGTTCACTCAGTTCCATCCCAGCCCCTGATTGATGTTGTTGACACTTATATTTGCGTAGAATTTGTCATTCTGTCCTGGCTATATTTCCCTGTGGACTAGATGCAGTTTAAGTTCATAAAAAACATGACTCAGCCCTGGTCTGTACCACTGCCCAGAGCTGGTGTGTCTGTCTCCACTGTAGTCTGTGTTGGGGTGGTGCGGTTAGAGCTCACACTCAGCTCTGAGTTCCAGCCTCTTCCCACTTGCCTTTGTCTCAGTTATGATCCCCTGAGAGCTAGGTGCTTCTTAGGTTCACAAAAGCAGTCTCTGACTCAGCCCTGCCCTGGGAGCATGCTGTCTCTGTGTGTATCTTCTATTCTCTGTCCCCACCATGCCCCACCCAGGGAAGTACCACCTCAGGCATACCTTTTGCTCTCAGGGCCTGCATTACTGTCCCAGATCTATTCCTCCAGTGTCTGACACCAGAGCAGATGTCCAGCTTTCTCTGGTTGCCCAGAGAGACAGGGAGTGTCTTTCCAAAATATCCCCAGGAGTGTGAGCCCTATCATTCCCTCTGTTGCCACTGCTGCTCTGTGCTGGGGGGGGGGGCACCACCGCACCCTTTTCCTTATGGTTCCTTCAGTCCACAATTTTCTTCTTACCCCTGTGCCACAGTATTAGCACAGACCTGCAACAGCCCACCCCCTGTCCACACCTCTAGAGAAAATGCCCATGAATCTTGACTCCATGGGGGACAGGCTTCCAGACCTTGGGGTGAGAATGGAGGGGAGTGAAGAATTACAGGTAGAGAATATATATAGGTTTATGTCTGGCAAGAGAGTGCCATGGCACCCTAGTAGAGAAAGAGGTCTGGTTTTTAGAGGGTCTCTCCTATGGGATAAAATGGGAGGATGTCTGTAACTCTTCCTACTTGTTTGTAGAAAGTATACTGTGAACTGTTCTCATGGGGAAGGGGACTCCCATCAGCTTAGCAATGGATTTTGTACCTATTGTTTGTATTCTTGGGGTTGCAGCTCACTTCAGCAGGGTTGATGGGCATTCTTCAACCTTCTCTCTTGGCTCAGCTCCAAACTATCAGGTTACTTGCTAAACTTCTGTCCTTTAACTCTCTTTCTGGATGGGAGCCTCTGTGGAAAGCTGGCTCCAGTTGGCCATCTTGCCTCCTCCCTTACGTTTAAGTGTTTATAATTTATTTTGTTTTAATTTTTGCATATGGCAAGAGATAGGGATCTTGTTTCATTCTCCTGAATGTGGCTATCCAATTTTCCTAGCACCATTTATTGACTTGATCATACACTTTTCCCACTGTGTGTTATTGTCTCCTTTGTTGAAATCAATTAGTCATAGGTATATGGTTTTATTTTAGATTCTCTATTCTGTTTCATTAGTTTATATCTCTACTTTTATACCTGTACCATGCTACTTGGGTTATTTAACTCTTGTATACTTTGAAGCCAGGTAATATTGAGCATATGGCTTTTGTTTTTACTGCATGGTAAGTGAAATGATCAATAGAATAAACAGATAAATTACAAGATGGGAGAAAATATTTACAAAATATACATCTAAAAAAGTGTTAATATCTAGAGCAGTTATTTTCAACTGATGTGATGTGGCACATTGGTGTGCCATGAGAGAATCTTAGGTATGCCACAAAAACTTTTAAAGATCATGAATTAAATTACTTTTGAAAGAAGTTGATAGGACAGCAAGTATATTCCTTTCTTTTAGTTTTGTAGATCAACATAATTTAAGTGTGCCATGGAAGTTTAACTATAGGTTCTATTATCCATGAGATAAAAGGATGAAAAACACTGATCTGGAGCATATGCAGAACACAAAAAATCAATGAAATAATAATGATAATTATGATAACTCATTAAAAAGTGGGCAAAAGACATGAACAGATTTTTTTTCAAAAGAAGATATACTAATGGCCAACAAACATATAAGAAAATGCTTAACATGAATAATCACCAGGGAAAAGCAAATAAAAACCATGATGAAATACCACTTTATCCCATCAACATGGCTATGTTGAAAAGGTTAAAGAAAAAAATGGGAGGAGGGGGTCAAGATGGCTGACAGGTACCAGGCTCTGACAGAAGCTCCCATCCAGAGGAAAGGATAAAGTCCAGAAAACAACCAACAAAGTCAAAGACTGGGAGCCCAGCTGAGAGAGAAGAGTGATACCAGCAGGACACCTCTTCTGAGGCAAGCGGCGACTCCTGGAAGGCAATCTACAGGTACATAATACACCCCAAAGGAAAAGTGTCCATCCCCTCCCCCAGGAAAGGTGTGCTTTTCCTTTGTTTCTTCTTCAACCACTCCTCTGAGTCTCCTACAGGTGATCAATAAACTGAGGACCTATCCTCTCACTTCATGAGTGAGAGCTTCTGACAGGGAAGTCTACTACCCTAGTGGGATCCTGCTGAGACTCGGAACACCCTCCCCCAGGCAGAAAAGTGGAACTGGCATTAGCACTGCCATTTTGAGTTTCCAGTCCACCCTCCCCACCTTGCCTGCAGAGAGAGAGGAGACCCAAGAGCAGCATGCCCCCAGCTTTGTGGGACCAAGCCCCTGTCCTGGTCCTTCACCAGGAGAACTGCTTGATCCATGCTTCCTGTGCATGGACTGATCCCAGCAGCCAGCACATTCTTCCCCCAACTGCTGTCCCCGCTTCTTGGGGCTTTGGTGGCCCACTACCGCAACTGACTTCTGCCAGGGCAGGCTGCATCACCCCACTGGCCATGCCCCCACTTCCTGGGGCCTTGGCGGCGCACACCCAGGAAACAACCAGAAGAAGCCACTAGCAGAATGGTTTTAGGGATGGTCTCTGAAAGGTGCAAATTCAGCATGGGGTGAAATCAGTCGAAAAACTCTGGTAATCAGAATAACCAGAGTAGGTCAACCCCCCACCAAGGAAGGACGGGGCAGACACAATTGAATACCCTTTCAATAAACAGCTGTCTAAGATGTCAGAAATTGAGTTCAGAATCTGGATAGCGAATAAAATCAACAGAATGGAGGAAAGGAGGGAACTAGAATTTCAAATCATTCAAAAACTGTCCCAGGAATTCAATGATTTCAAAGATAAAATAATCAAAGACTACAATACACTGAAGGAAGAGGTTGCAGCCCTTAAAGATCAGAAGAGTACAGTTGAATCCCTTGTTCAGAGAATGAACCAGGCAGAAGATAGGATCTCTGAAACTGAAGACAAAGATTTTGAATGCACCCAGGCATCCAAAGATCATGACAAATGGAGAGCAAAACAGGTCACTCACTCAGAGAGCTCTTGGACAATTCAAAGAAAATTAATATTGGCCTCATAGGAATCCCTGAAGGTGACGAAGTTGCTTCACAAAACACAGAGGCTCCCCTTCATGAAATTATGAAAGATAACTTTCCAGAGATGCCAAGGGATCCTGAAATTCAGATAGCAGACAGCTTTAGAACCCCAGCATGGCTCAACCGGAACAAGACACCCGCCAGGCATATCATAATCAACTTCACTAAAGTTAACATGAAAGAGAAAATCCTGAAAGCAACTAGATGCAAGAAAACATTAACTTACAAGGGGAAGTATATTAGAATGACTGCAGATCTCTCTGCTGAAACCTTTCAGGCTAGAAGACGGTGGCCATCGACCTTCAATCTCCTAAAACAAAACAACTTTCAACCCAGAATCCTCTATCCAGCTAAACTGAGTTTCATTTATGATGGAGAAATTAAATACTTTATTAATATCCACATGTTGAAAAATTTGCCATTACTAAACCAGCCCTCCATAGTTACCAGCACAATCCTCCACCACATAAATAAACCCACCCAGAACATTTTGAACAAATTCCAATCTCCACAGCGATAAAAGGATCAAAGATGTCCAATGAACTTTCAAAAAACTCGATATCCAAAATTATGCCAGGATTATCAATAGTCTCAATCAATGTAAATGGCTTAGACTGCCCTTCAAAGAGGCACAGGCTGGCTGACTGGATACAAAAACTCAAGCCACATATCTGTTGCATCCAAGAAACTCACCTTATTTTAAAAGACAAGCATAGACTCAGGGTGAAGGGATGGTCATCTATATTCCAGGCTAATGGAAAGCAGAAAAAAGCAAGTGTTGCAATTTTATTCGCAGATACAAGAGGTTTTAAACCAACAAAAGTGAGCAAGGACAATGATAGTTACTTTATATTTGTTAAGGGTAATAGTCAATACGATGAGATTTTAATTATCAATATTTATGCACCCAACCAGAATGCACCTCAATTTATAAGAGTCACTCTAACAGACATGAGCAACCTGATTACTCCCAGCTCCATCGTAGTCAGAGATTTTAATGCCCCTTTGGCAGTGCTGGATAGATCCTCCAACAGGAAGCTTAGCAAAGAAATTTTTGATTTAAACTTAATCATTCAGCATTTGGATTTAACGGACATCTATAGAACATTTCACCCTAATAAAACTGAGTACATATTTTACTCATAAGCTCATGGAACATACTCCAAAATAGACCACATCTTAGATCACAAGTCTAACCTCAGCAAATTTAAAAGAATAGAAATTATCCCTTGTATCTTCTCAGACCACCACGGAATAAAAGTTGAATTCAGCAACAACAGGAATCTGCAGACGCAAACAAAAACATGGAAGCTAAATAACCTCATGCTCAATGACAGTTGGGTCAGAGATGAGATCAAGAAGGAAATTACCAAATTCTTGGAACTAAACAACAATGAAGAGATGAGTTATCAGAACTTCTGGGATACTGCAAAGGCAGTCCTAAGAGGGAAATTTATAGCACTGCAAGCCTTCCTCAAGAAAACAGAAAGAGAAGTTAACAACTTAATGGGACACCTTAAGCAACTGGAAAAGGAAGAATACTCCAATCCAAAACCCAGCAGAAGAAAAGAAATAACCAAAATTAGAGCAGAATTAAATGAAATTGAAAACAAAAGGATTATACAACAGAGTGGGGGGAAAATTCCCCGTTTAACAAATGGTGCTGGAGGAACTGGCTAGTGACCTGCAGAAAACTGAAACTGGACCCACACCGGTCACCACTCACTACGATAGATTCTCACTGGATTAAAGACTTAAATTTAAGACACAAAACTATAAAAACACTAGAAAAAAGTGTAGGGAAAACTCTTGAAGACATAGGCCTGGGCGAATATTTTATGAGAAGGACCCCCCAGGCAATTGAAGCAACATCAAAAATACACTACTGGGACCTCATCAAATTAAAAATCTTCTGCACAGCCAAGAACACAGTAAGAAAAGCAAGCAGACAGCCCTCAGAATGGGAAAAGATATTTGCTGGTTATGCTTCTGACAAAGGTCTAATAACCAGAATCCACAGAGAACTCAAATGCATTAGCAAGAAGAGAACAAGTGATCCCATCTCAGGGTGGACAAGAGACTTAAAGGGAAACTTCTCTGAAGAAGACAGATGCATGGCCTACAGATATATGAAAAAATGCTTATCATCCCTAATCATCAGAGAAATGCAAATCAAAACTACTTTGAGATATCATCTAACATCAGTAAGATTAGCCCATATCACAAAATCATAGATGCTGGCAGGGTTGTGGAGAAAAGGGAACACTTTTACACTGCTGGTGGGAATGCAAACTAATACGTCCCTTTTGGAAAGTCATATGGAGAACACATCGAGATCTAAATATAGATCTGCCATTTGATCCTTAATTCCTCTGCTAGGTATATATCAAGAAGACCAAAAATCACACTACAATACAGATATCTTTACCAGAATGTTCATTGCAGCCCAATTCACAATTGCTAGGTCATGGAAGAAGCCCAAGTGCCCAATGACCCATGAATGGATCAATAAATTGTGGCATATGTACACCATGAAATACTGTGCAGCCATAAAGAAAGATAGAGACTTTACCTCCTTCATGTTGACATGGATGGAGCTGGAAAATGTTCTTCTTAGCAAAGTATGTCAAGAATGGAAGAAAAAATATCCAATGTACTCAACCCTATTATGAAACTAATTGTTAGCTATCATAGGAAAGCCATAATCCAAATGGAGCCCAAGAATATGGGGAAAGGGGAGAGGGAGGGGACAGGAAAGGGGAGGATCGGTGAAGGGAGGTTGATTGTGGGGCTCATGCCTATGATTTATCCATAAGGGTACATGTGAAACTCTAAATGTCAAATATAAATGTCTTAACACAATAATTATGAGAATGACATGATGGCTATGTTGGCCAACTAGATGAAAATATTTTAAATTGTATATGGAAACAACACACTGTATCCCATGATAGAATTAATGTGCACAAATATGATTTAATAAAAAACTAATTAATTAATTTAAAAAAGAGAGAGAGGAGTCAAGGTGGTCAACAAAAAGCAGCTTTCACTGAGACAAGCCCACCAAAGTTAAGAAAGAGGAATAAAGGCAACAAAGATCAATTACAGAGAAACTAGCCTGAAGGTGCCCATTGCCAAAAGGATGGAAGACCCCACCCTCAAATGGGAGGTCTGTGGTGGGCTTTCTGTGAGAAGGGAGAAAGGACCTCTCACCTCACCCCATGGGAGAGACCCACTAAATCCCAGTCCTCCTACACAGGGGAGGTCACACCTCTGAGCCCAGATTGCATCCTGCCTGTCAGAAAAATGAACAAGAATTCTCTCTGCAATCTTGAGCACACATGTCACCATTCTCCTGGTTGCTTGAAGGACTGCCCTCTGCAGAGACTGCAGTATTTGTCAAATTGGCTGAGAGGCCATGGCATCATGTGTGCTGCTGGGCTTCACCACAAAACAATGGCAGTGCAGTTCTAACTTTGGTAGGGAGAGGGGTGAACTTTTCTGACTCCCTATGCCACTAGGAAAGTCCTATCTCCTAGTCCACTGGGGACTCTCAGAGAGATTCTGTGCCTGGTAAACCTGTGAACATTTTGTGTTAGTGTTACTTGCTCTGCCTGAACAAGTTTCATTGGAACTCCTGGCCTGAGCTGTGGAATTGAGTGGTCCCTGGCAGCAATGAAGGGTGAATTCAGCAGGTCTGTCTGGAGATTCTCCTTCTTCAGCTATTGCTGGCGGGTGGGGGGTGGGCCCACAGTTATTTGTACCTTTGCCCAGCTGAAATCTGAGCATAATAATGTAACCCTTAGGACTGGGTAGAAGGCAGGCTGACATCAAGACAGAGCCAAATTGAACTATCTCATCAAGCCAGCCCTCAGAGTTTCTGACTATAGTGCTGAAAGGGAATTTTGTGAAGCTGTAGAAGAAAAGACACAATCACAAGCCCCAGCTCAATGGAGAAAGGGTGGTTAGCACCAGTTCCTGGGGCTCCCAATCCAGTCTCACCTCACACCAGTTTTAATTGCCCAGTAGGTTAGTACGATGTTTCCTAAGGGTTCCCAATTAGATTATCTCTGAACAATTATTTAGGGATAACCTATCATTCCAACTAAAAATGTTTAATTAATATATGTTTTTTCAAAGCTGAAAATACTCATGGGGAGGAACCAACAAAAGAACTATGACAACATGAATTGCTCTGATTAGAGCAAATCAACTCTCCCAAGAGATCACAAAGGGGATACAACAGAAAATACCATCCATAGAGAAACTGCTGAAATGTCAGAAATAAAATTCAAAATATGGATGGCAAATAAGATGATTGGAATGGTGGAAAAAATGCAATATATAAATCTAAAAAGTACTTTAAAATTGTCTCAGAAATTAATGAAAAGTCACCAAGGATATGGACTTAGTGAGGAGAGATACAGCAGAGCTTAAGGAATTAAAATGGCATTTGAGGAGCCTTGAAACAGAGTAGAGACCTTCAGTATTAGAGTTGAACAGGGAGAAGAAAGAATCTAGAAATTCACGTAATAGATAATTGCAGAACCCCAGCATAACTCAATCCAAACAAAGCATTTCCCAGGCTCATTTTCATTAATTTTGCCAAAGTTAATATGAAGGAGAAAATTTACAAGCACCCAGGCATAAGAAAAGTCCTACCTACAAGGGAAATATATCAGGATGATCACAAATCTTTCGGTCAAAACTTTTCAAGCCATAGGAGGCTGGTCATTGGTCTTTAACCTTCTTAAACAAAATAATTTTCAGCCCATGATCCTGTATCCTGTTAAACTGAGTTTCATTTGTGGTGCAGAAATTAAATATTTTACTGACATATGAATGTTAAGGAAATTTGTCATAATTAGACCAGCACTACAGGTAGTACTCAGACTCATTCTTCACAACGACCAGCATGATGGTCATTATACTCCAAAGTATACTAATCCAGAAATTAAAGAACAATACTTAGGTTCCACAATGGTGAAAAGGATAAAAATAAGCTCTGGACCTCTGAAAAGCAAAATGACCTAAATTCCATCATATCTATCAATTCTCTCAATAAATATGAATGGCTTAAATTCTCTAAAGAGGCACAGACTGGCTGACTGGATACTGGAGCTCAAGCCAGATATCTACTGTATCCAAGAAACACATAATTTCAAAGAATAAAACAAGACTCAAGGTGAAGGGTTAGAAAACAGCAATCCAGACAAATGGAAATTAGAAAAAAGAAAGGGTTGTAATGTTATTTGTGGATACAATTGGATTTAAACCAACAAAAATAAAGACAGACAGGATGGACACTACATACTTGTTAAGGAAAGCACACAACATGAAGAGATGTCAATAATTAACATTTATGCACCCTATCTGAATGTTCCATTATTTATAAAACAAACTCTAACTGATTTAAACAATATGATGTCTTCCTGCACTATACTAGTTGGTGATTTTAATATACCTTAGGCTGTAATGGACCTATCCTCCAAGCAGAAACTAAACAATGGACTTAAACATGACCCTAGAACAAATGGACTTAATAGATATATACAGAACACTTCATCCTAATAAAACTGAATGCACATTCTTCTCATGAGTCCATGGATTGTTCTCTAAAATTGATCATATCCTAGGACACAGGTTTAACCTCAACAAAATTAGAAGAATAGAAATTATTCCTTGTATCTTCTTGGGCCACCATGGAATGAAGTTGAACTCAACAGCAACAGGGAAATTTTCATACTCAAAGTCATGGAAACTAACCTTATGTTGAATGACAGCTGGGTCAAAGATAAGATTAAGAAGGAAATCATTAGATTTCTGGAACAAAATGATAATGAAGCCACAAACTTTCAAAACTTGTTGGATAATGCAAAGGCAATCGTAAGAGGGAAATTTATAGCATTAGATGCCTTCATCAATAAAACAGAAAAATAGCAAGTCAACAAACTAATGAGCTATCTCAAACAGCTGAAAAAGAAAGAACATTTCAAGCCCAAACCCAGCAGAAGAAAAAAAATAACCAAAACTAGAGCAGAATTAAATGAAAATGACAACAAAAAAAATCACTCAGAAGATAACCAAAACAATATTTGAAAATATTAATAAAATTGACCCATGGCCATACTAAGCAGAAACAGAAAAGTAAGAACTCTAATAACTTTAATCAGAAACAATAAATGGGAAATAATAGATACCACAGAAATACAAACAATCCTCAGTGATTACTACCAAAAAAACCCCTCAATTCTCAGAAGTATGAAAATGTAGAAGAAATAGACCAATACCTGGAAACATGCCACCTTCCTAAACTCAATCAAAAAGAATTAGAAACTTTAAATACAAGTATATTAATCACTTAAATAGCATCAACTACACAAATTCTCCCAAAAAAGAAAAGCCCTGGCCTGGATGGTTTCACACCAGAATTCTACCAAACTTTCAAAGAGGAACTAGTTCTTATATTGCATAATCTATTTCAAAACATAAAGAAGAAAGGAATACTCCCTAACACATCCTATGAAGCAAAATTCACCCCGATCCCTACACCATGAAAGGATCCAACAAAAAAAGAAAACTATAGACCAATATTATTATTGAATATTGATGCAAAAATATTCAGCAAGATCTTAGCAAGCAGAATACAGCAACACTTAAAAAAGTTATACACCATGATCCAGTGTGTATCCCAGGGATGCAAATTTGGCTCAACATATGTAAACCAACAATATAATTCACCACATAAATAAAGTCAAAATTGAAGATCACATGGTTTTCTCAGCTGATGTAGAAAAGGCTTTTGATAATATACAGTATCTTTTCTTGATAAGAACACTTAAGAAAATAGGTTTACACGGGATATTTCTTAAAATGGTAAAGGCCATCTACAACAAACCCACAGCTGCTATCATCTTGAAAGCAGTAAAACTGAGAGCATTTCCACTCATATCTGGAGCTAGATAAGTGGTGACAAATGCCTTCATCAAGAAAACAGATGATGTCACCACTGTCACCACTGCTATTCAACATAGTGCTAGAAGTCCTAGCCATTGCAATCTGGCAAGAGAAGAAGATTAAGGGTATTCAAATGGGGACAGAGGAGGTCAAAATCTAACTCTTTGCAAATAACATGATCTTATACCTGGAAAACCCCAGGGATTTAACTATGAAGCTCTCAGAATTGATCAAGGAATATAGCAGCATCTCATGATAGAAAATCAAAGGCTACTCACAAATCAGTACCCTTTATATGCCATCAACAATCAAGCTGAGAATAAATTCATACTCTCTAGTCCTTTTGCAGTAGTGCCAAAGAAGATGAAATACCTGGGAATATATCTAATAAAAGATATGGGCTCAGCACCTGTAGCTCAAGAGGCTAAGAGCTTGAGCTGGCAAGCTCAAATCCAGTCCAGGCCTACCAAACAACAATGACAACTACAACCCAAAAAAAGCTGGGTATGGAGCTACTTGGGAGGCTGAGGCAGGAGAATGGCTTAAGCTCAGGAGTTGAAAGTTGCTGTGAGCCGTGATCCCATGACATCTCTACCCAGGGCAACAGCTCGAGGCTCTGTCTCAAAAAAAAAAAAAAAAAAAGATATGAAAGATCTCTACAAAGAAAACTATGAAACTCCAAGAAAAGGAATAGCAGAAGATGTTAACAGATGAAAGAACATACCATGTTCATGGTTGGGAGGAATCAAACCTTGTTAAAATATTCATACTACCCAAAGAAATCTATGGATTTAATGCAATCCCATCAAAGCATCAATGTCATACTTTGAAGAACTTGAAAAAATAGTACTTTGTTTCATATGAAACCATAAAAAAATATGAGTAGCAAATAGAATTCTTAGAAATAGTAAGTCTGGAAGAATTATGCTACCAGACATCAGGTTATACTATAAGCCTATAGTGATCAAAACAGCATGGTACTGGTATAAAAATAGAGATGTAAATATATGGAATAGAATAGAGAATCTAGAGATGAACCCAGCCACATATTGTCATTTGATCTTTGATAAGCCTAACAAAACATGCATGTGGGAAAAGAATCTCTGTTTAATAAATTGTGCTGGGAGAACTTCTTGGACACATGTAGAATACTGAAAGTATACTGAAACCAGAACCACATCTCTCTCACCATTGACAAAAATTTATTCTTGCTGGATAAAAGATTTAAATTTAAGACATAAAACCATAAAAATAGAAGAAAGCATGGGGAAAATGCTTGAAAATATTGACCTGGGAAAATATTTTATGAGGCAGACCCCTCCCTGGCAATTGCAGCAACACCAAAAATAAATAACTGGGGATATGATCAAGCTAAAAAGCTTCTGCACAGCTAAGGACACTACAACCGAAGCAAACAGCCAGCCTTTGGAATGGGAGAAGGTTTTTGCATGTTATGAATCTGACAAAGGTTTGATAACTAAGATCTTCAGAGAACTCAAATGAATCACCAAGAAAAGAGCAAACAATCCCATTCCTAGGTAGGCAAGAGACTTAAACAGAAATATCTTTGAAGATGACTAATGGATGGCCAACAAGCACACAAAATAATGCTCATCATCTTTAACCATTGAAGAATGCAAATTGAAACTACTCTGAGATGTTACCTATCCCCCTTAAGAATAGCATAGAAAGGGAGAGAAGGGAACACTTCTACACTGCTGGAGGGATTGCAAATTAATACAACCTTTATGGAAAGAAGTATGGAGAATTATCGAAGAACTAGAAGTTGACCTTCCATTTGATCCTGCAATCCCATTACTAAGTATTTACCCAGAAAAACGAAAATCATTTTACAACAAAGACATTTGCACAGGAATGGTTATTATAGCTCAATTCATAATTGCCAAGTCATGGAAGCAATCCAAATGCCCATCAACCCATGAATGGATTAACATCTAGCTAGTGATAACCCAGGCAGCATTTAAAAACCCATGACATACACTTTATATTTTGGACAGGGGGCTGGTCAGGGACCCCTGTTTTTAGTTCAGTTACTGACATTTTTGGTCATAACAGCCTCAGCAAATCTATGTGGGTCAGACCAAGTTCTCAGGCTCCTGAGCTCATTTGATGGGTGAAGTTTGAAGTTTACAGAAATGTCACTCCAAGGGTCACACCCAAGAGGTTCATTAAAATCACATTTTGAGGAGCTACATTTTCAGGGGAGGTCATATCAGCTGGGAGGATGAGACTGTGAAGCCTCCCCCAGGACAGGGTCCTTGCTTGCTGTTTCCTGAGGGACAGTGAGTCTGGGAACTAGTTGTTCTCCTTTAAGCAGCTCCTCCCATATCTCTGTCCCAAATTCCTGCTGTACTCATCTTTTATTATGGACCCCAGCAGGAAAGAAATAGATTACAGAAAATAGAGGACTTAGACTTAAGAGCTCATCCAGACAGGCCTCCAAAGCTATGAAGCCTTTCTCACAAGGAGAGTGAATAAGACAAGTTTGGGGAGATTCAACTTCTTGATTCTCCAGGACCCTGCTCTAGGTTCCCAGCTGCCTGTCTGCACCCATCTCTATCCCTAAAGAGGAGTTAGAATCTCAGTTACTGGAGGAGTTTTGACCCCTCATTCCAGGCACAGCCATATACATACCTATAGCCAACCCCAGCCGAAGAGCAACCTACCTCCTCTTCCTTCGGTTTCTTGGACCTCTTCATCCCTCAAATGAATTCCATGGTGGTTAGTCTGGTCTGGCAGGTGTACCCTTCCCTATTTCAGGTAAGAATTCTTTCTCTGTTTCAAGGCAATTTGTAGGGTCTGGAAGTCCTGAGAAATGGGCTAAAACCTTATACTGCTCTGCTTCTCAGATTTGCTAGTTCAGGCATTTTAGCTCACTCATTCCTGTCATATGTCTATATGCTATGTATAGGCATCTTATACATTTGGAGACACCCATAATCATTCTGTGCCACTGGCCAGACCTGAGCTTCTAGAATTCCTGATGCTGGCCTTTTAGTAAAAATACTTACCTTTGGTACACCCAGATTTTCCTGGCTTGCAATAGTCTGATGTGGGCCCCTATCTCTAAAAAGGACTATCTAAAATCAGCAGAAGCACCTTTCCCTTACACTAAGATAGTGAAATGCCTACTTCACATGAAGTCCAGTACCAAAGAAAAAGCTAATGGAAATGAATAAACAAATTTAAATATACTGAGCAATGCACAAGGTAAATTCTTATTTTAAAAAAACTTCCAAAATGTTAGCTCCATCCTATTAACTGACTCTGATCATGCACGGATTACAACAATGCTCCTGTGTTAATCTCAGCTGTTGCTGACTTGTGGGTTTGAAGTCTCTACACAACACCAGAAGTTTTCCAAAAAGAAGCTCTTCCTCTTTATGTCCAGTGTGTATCCTCTGGCCTTTATCTTTAGAGAAAGGTCTTAAATCAGAGGAAGGAGGGAGGGAGGCAGGATTCTGAATCCTGGTTACACCAACTTACTCAAAGACTGATTTTTCTCCTCTTTGAAATCCCATCCAAATCCAGAAATCTGGAGAAATGTGCCTAAATAATTATTTCCTTCCCTTTTCCCCCATGTCCATTCACCTTTTTATTCAACAAAAACAAAAACATCTCAAGTCTAATATGTACCAAGAACAGTATATAAAAATTTTTTTTAACTTGTCTTTTTCCTATCAATAGGCAAATAAGGCTTCCACTCAATTTCTTAGGTTAAAGTTATAATTTTTGGTTTTGTGAGACAAGAAAAAGTTTAATATCTTCAAGGAATGATGAGACCCAGTTTTAAAGAGGTTGATTTTGTGGATAGCTACTTGCTCAGACATCACTGTGGCAAAAGTATGAAGACATTCTTGTACTGTACTTGTATTTCAGTGCTGTGACTTACTCAATGTTATCTTCTCATTTTTTAGTATACTCTGACCCTTTTTGACTTAGCCAGCCCTGTTCATCATCAGCATAAATCTTACATACCACTTCTTTGAGAAACCTTTCCTGAAACTTCACTTACATGGTCTCATAGAATATTTTCCTTCATCTATCAGTCATTGACATTGGATGTGTGTGGGTGTTTATGTGATAGGTTTTTCACATCTATGCAGTCACCCTAGCATCAAGTGTAGTACCTGATATATTTTAGGTTCTCAGTAAATATTAACTGAATCAACAAAAGGAGCTGGATCATATAGGCCTTCTAATGTCAAGTTTTTATGATCCTATCACTTAAAGTTTCCAACTCTGAGTTGACCAGGGTGGTAACATAAACATAAGATAGAAGGAGTAGTTATAGATTATGCAAGGGAAAAATAAATAATTTGGTTATGAATTCTGTCTTCTCTTCCAGAGGGCCTCCTAAGTCTTCCATCCAACTGTGAAAGGACCACATTCATAAAGAGGAAGCCAAGTGAACTTGGCACGTGCTCCCCACACTATACTATCTCTCCTCCCCAACCTCTTCTATCAGTACTAGCATGGGCTCAAGTTTCAGCAGGACTGGAATCCTCCCCATATTGCTGAAATTTGTGAGGTAGAAAAGCCTCCTTTTGGTGTTTAGTATGTTGCTGTGACTCCCAGGTAACAGGATGGCTTTGGGCTTTTTCTGCAACATCTGCTTTGTATCTTACTCCTTTTGCCATTGCCTTAGGCACAAACACCTGCCACATCTCCCCAGACCTTATCTATTACCTTTTTCTCTGCCTTCTTCTGAGTAAACATCTTATTATTACTTGTGAATAGGCAAATACCTTCTGTACCATTTTTCTAGATTCACTTCCAAAATGTATCCTACCCCAATTATTAAATTCAGCCCAGAGTTCTCTTTCCTGCCAGCAGAGTAGTAATTAGCAATGTAAGGATAGTTGAAAAGTCTAAGTCATCAAGTAGCCCAGAGTCCGGAGATTGCTCTATTGAGGAAGCTATCAATAACAATAAGACCACAAAGTAAAGGCAGATATCAGGTCTAGGGGAGATGATGGGAGATTTTTTTTTTTATAAAAAAGCTTTAAAAATGGAATTGGAATTCTAAGTATATTTTAAGCAGATAGATAGCTACGTCCTAAACCAATTTCCAGCGTATTTGTTCGTTATGAAGAGAAAGATGTTTTCATCTGTCTACAAAATGTTTTCTTGGGCATGTTGTCCTGGATACTTTATTTGAAGGAATTTCTAAGTAACTAGTTAGAAATAGTTTTTTAGAAATCTAACATGACAAAATGCCTGATCCCCATTTAGCTAATGGTTTATAATAACTCAATAAAAGGATTTAAAAATTCAGAAACCAGAGGGCAAACTTACCTAAGTGAAGGAAAAAAGACCATCTCATGGGATTTATCTTGGTCAACAAAAAGAAACCTAGAACAAGTCAAACCTAGAGTGAACTCCCTAATTTCGGCTTCCACTGAGAATCCATTTGGTTCTTAGCAACTAAAGACACCACACAGAATGAAGCTCTGGAACTCCACCTTGGAAAGTGGCTTCATCTTGGTGGGGATTCTGAATGAAAGTGGATCTCCTGAACTGCTCTGTGCTACGATGGCAGCCCTGTACATGTTAGCCCTGATCAGCAATGGCCTGTTGCTCCTGGTCATCATAACGGATGCCCGGCTCCACATGCCCATGTACCTCCTGCTTGGTCAGCTCTCTCTTATGGACCTCTTGTTCACATCTGTTGTCACTCCCAAGGCCATCATTGATTTTCTGTGCAGAGAAAACACCATCACCTTTGAAGGCTGTGCCCTTCAGATGTTCCTGGCACTGACACTGGGTGGTGCAGAGGACCTCCTACTGGCCTTCATGGCATATGACAGGTATGTGGCCATTTGTCATCCTCTGAACTACATGGTCCTCATGAGACCAAAGGTCTGCTGGCTCGTAGTGGCCACGTCCTGGATCCTGGCCTCCCTGAGTGCTCTGGGACATACCACGTACACCATGCATTATCCCTTTTGCAAAGCCCGGAAGATCAGGCACTTGCTGTGTGAGATCCCACCTTTGCTGAAGTTGGTCTGTGCTGATACCTCTCGATATGAACTCATGGTATATGTGACAGGTGTGACTTTCCTTTTGCTCCCCCTTTCTGCCATTGTTGCCTCCTACACACTAATCCTCTTTACTGTGCTCCATATGGCATCAAATGAGGGGAGGAAGAAAGCCCTTATCACCTGCTCTTCCCACCTAACTGTGGTGGGGATGTTCTATGGAGGT
>CAUYQV010153921.1:0-43296 GCA_963574575.1 Galagoides demidoff | reverse complement strand
CCCTATTATGGAACAAATTTTTAGCTATCATAGGAAAGCTATAACCCAATTTTAGCCCAAGAATATGGGGAAAAGGGAGAGGGAGGGGAGGGGAGAGGGAAGGGTGAGTGGAGAGAGGGTGACTGCTGGGATCACGCCTATGATTTATCCTATGAGGGTACATGTGAATCTTTCTAAATGTGGAATATGAATGTCTTAACACAACAACTATGAGAATGACATGAAGGCTATGTTGGCCAATTGGATGAAAGTATTTCAAATTGTATATGGAAACAACACACTCTACCCCATGATAGTATTAATGTACACAACTATGATTTCATAAAAAAATAAATAAATAAACTATAGGTTCCTAGACCAGTACTAATAATAAGCAAAAAAAAAAAAAAAGAAAAGAAAAGAAAGAAAAAAGAAAATTACAGAGGACAGACAAACAATTTTCCCTCTAAAAGAAAACATCAAGGGAAGCTTCCTAATGTCTCTCATCTGAGAGGGAGATGGCTAGAAGGAAGGGACCAAAAACCCTATACTGTGAAAATTCCTTCTAGAATAAATGGCATACCTAACTAAGCAAACATCCAGAAAATGAAGCCTCCTATTCAATGAGTCACTGGGGAATATGAAACCAATATATATTTCATGGTCATTTTGTGACTTTCCAAAATCCTCAGAACTCCCCAGGAGAAAAAATTATGTAAAAATATTAAATCAGATCAGTTATGAAAAAAAAGAAGATTAATTTTCCTTGAAATTCATATAAGGCTGTCTGGAAAAGTTTAAGACCCTAATACAAATGGAAAACTCACAGAACCTATGAAAGATGCCTCAGATAAAAAAAAGTGCATCCTTCTCTGAAGAGTTAAAAGTACTGCCTCTCCAATTGGGGAACAAGAAATACACTTTTCTTAACAAACTCTAAAAGTATATTGGATCTATATGACTAGATTTAGTATTCTTGAAAAAGGGATAATCTAAGATATATTTAAAAAATTTACATCAGAGGTATAATCTGCTTCCCTCATTTCCACAATCACAGAGACCTAATTAGCCCAGGAAAGAATTCACTTGAGCTATTGATCAGAAATAAGATGGGGAAAAATGCATGAACATTTTAATAAAGTTGGAAGAGTTTTGAGGTTGACAACGTTGTTGTCTCTTATGGGATAATTGGCTGATTTGGATCATGTGGACCCACCACTGGTCTCATTCTTCACCCCCTAGCAATTACTTCTTGGCTTTGTGTGTAACTCAATGTTATCTGAACGGAGAAATCAGGACTTCTGTTCAATGATTATGGGAAGACATATACCTGGTTTTGAATGAGGGAGACTATGACCCTGAGTACTGCTGGAAGCCGCCTTAATACAGAGAGAAACCAGGCTGAGATGTAGGCAGCATGAGGGAGAGTCTGAGCCCAGGGAATTGACAGAAACATTGTCAGGACCCTTCTTATTCTTTGCCTGAAGTACAAACACTCTCAATACTCAGAAACACAAAATTCTCACCCTCACCAACCAGCACTGAGCTGTCACAAGAGCAGGAAACAAACCTTAGTTGTGCTCCAGGGGTGTACAACCCACAGGTCATGGGCTGCATGCAGATTATATGAGGGATTTTTGGTTTATCTATGGTGGCAGATACCATGAAAATTATGCACGAACCTTTGTCAGCTTTCTTTAATGTTTGTATATTTATGTGTGGCCCAAGATAACTTTTCTTCTTCCATTGTGGTGCATAGGAGCCAAAAGGTGGACACCCCTGAATAGCCTACCCAGAGCATTTAATCCTAACATTTTAAGTGTGGCTTAATGTAAGAAGGGAAACATATATACACATTACTGCAAGAAATTAAAGAGGAAGAAAAAAAGTCACATAATCATTTCAATAGATCCAAAATCTATTAACAAAATCTAAAAGGATATTGGATATTAACATCCATTACTGATTTAAAACTATTTTTAAAAAATTCAGAGAAACCAAAAATGAATAGATACACCCCTTAAATCAACAGCAAATATCTACTTGAAAACAACAGTAATGCCAATGGTTTGATACAATAGTACAATTCTAGAGCTATTTCAATAACTGAAAAATTCTAGTCATTACATATGACAATAAACATAAAGATTATAATCATTGGAAAGAAGGAGATGAATTCATCATTTTATAATTAACTGATGTATTTTCATTAAAAATAAAATTCAGGCTAGTGGCTAAATACAAAGCAAATATACAAAATTCCTGAGGTTTCTTATGTATCACAAATGATCAATGAAAAAAATTCTATAATACAGATCCGCCTTAAGGAAGGAAAGGAATAAAGAAGTTAGAAAAAAGGAACTCAAAACAAATACAGAGAGGCAAATGTAGGATTGATGTGAGAAAATTTTAAAATGTTAGCAAGTGACATGAAAAACAAAATAGAACAAGTATCTCAGGAATGGAAAAAAAATCCAATGTACTCAGTACTACTACAAAATCAATTTATAATCCCTCACACTTTCATATGAAAGATGAACCACAACTATAGCCAAGGATGAAGGAGGGAAAGGAAGGGGGAGGGGAAAAGAGTGGGGTAGGTTGATAAGGTTAATAGGGGGACCACACCTATGGAGCATATTGCAAGTACAAGTTGGATCTATCAGGTATAGAACACCAGTGTCTTAACACTGTAATTGGGTAAATGAGGTGAAGGCTATGTTAATTAGTAGTATGTAAGCACTCCAATTTGTACAAATAATTAGCACACTGAATCCCATAATGGTATAAATGTATTCATGATCTATGTAAAAATGACTTAACAAAAAAATAAATAGAACATTTTGAGAAACATGGCATGCTACATTCCAGGTATGAAAATGCAATAGTACATAATTTCCAAATGTCCTCAAAGGATATTCAGAATATTGTATCCTGAAATTTTTCCCTGAATGGTTCGATTATAGCTGATTATAAATTCTCCTAATTCTTCTTATATTTTTTTAAATTTTTCTTTATTGAAGTTGTATTTTTATCAGAAGTAATATACTAAATCATAAAAAAGAGTTTAGAAGAGTTTAATACATGTTGAAGGTTTTGAGGAAATACTGTTTCTTATCTGGCTACTGTTATGATTCCACCCCATGTTCCAGCAGTAGCACCACAGTGTCCTCAGAAACCACCATGGTCCAGGTGGTGCTCCCTTCATGAGTATGGCCCATTGACTTTGCTATCACTTCCTGGGTTTTTGATTCCCTTTTTCTAATCAAAAGGAACTCAGTGTGCTGTTGTCTAAGAGCTCTTTTTTTAAAAGTTCAATTTTATTGAGATATAATTTATATACAATGCAATTCACCTTTTTTTTTTTTTATTGTTGGGGATACATTGAGGGTAAAAAGAACCAGGTTACACTGATAGCTTGTGTTAGATAAAGACCCTCTTATAATAGTGTTCTGGCTCCAAAAGGTGAATAACCCCCCTTAAAACCTCCCTACCCCCTCAGTCCTTCCCTGTCTTGGCTCTCCTAGTCCCCCTTCCCCCACCGTGTCCTAGGTCATTAATTGTCCATTGAATTCCAATATGCCCCTAATTCCAAGAACATGAGGCTGTCACACCAATCCCACTGCATCAGGTCAGGACCTGCCTGCCCTTACAACAGTCTCTGCACTTCAGTAGGAAGCAGAAGAGTTAAAAAAGAGAATGAGCAACCTCAGAACAGAGTCTCTGTTCCTGCCTGTTCCTTGGGATAGTCGTACATTGGGAAATAGAGTAATTATGAATGTATACTTTAACCAAAATCAGCTTTTCTTCTGAACATCTCAAACTTCTTTCAAAGGACTGTTCCCAAAATGGATTATTCTGATTTATGGGGAAAATCCTCCATGGCCCATAAACATACCTAGCCTGCCATCAGTATCAGCATGTGTTTCCTTCATCCTGACCCCAGGAAGTATCCCCAAAATAAGCAATGATTTCATTACAAATTGAACAGAATGGCTTCATGGTATAGAGTCCTAGCTAAACTTCACCACATGAGTTGCCTGGATTACTTGAATACACCCTTGAGATTTGGTGATCTAAAAAGCAAGTGGATTTTGCATCCAGAATAAACTTTGTTGTGACTTAGTTTTATATTTTAATTAAGTTTTATTCGAATGTATGTTTTTGGTATGTTAACATGCTCAAGTGGTCATTTTAGCTCTTCAGGAGAAATATAATTTCTGGCCCACCCTCCTCATTTTCCAAATGAGTTGACTATGGCTTGGAGAGGTATCCCAGAGCCCCACAATGAATCACAAGCCTGATTCTGTTACATCCAAGGGGTGTACCCTTGGTGAAGAGGGGGACTTCCTAAGTCATGGACAAAGGAACATTGTGGCCACCACAGTCATAAAGTTTCTATAGACCCAGCCTGAAGTTGTACATATGTTTCTTCATCTTTGCTTGGCTGAGATTAAGACTCACTATTTTGTCTTCACTTTCTCACCAGGATGGAGTGGTCTGCCTGACACATTACCAGCATCTCCTTTCCTGTGTCATGCTACTTGCTTTTCTCTCTAATCTTTGTAAGCCCCCTGTTCATGACTTGGAGCCCTCCCCTCTAAAGCTCTAAGCTTGGGGCTAGGCTCTAGATTGTTACTAAATTTCAGTGCTGAGATTAGACTCCAGCCTTCAAATTTTTAGAGCACATTAATCTGTTTACTCCATACTCTTATTTTCAATAAATTGGTTACAGATTTGTACCTCTGGGATACTCTCCAAAGGCTGGTGCTTTGCTGAGTTAGAAATAGCTACAAAATATTCTTCCCTCATTGCTGATCTAGGATTTTCTTTCTTCTTGCAGCTGAAACTACAATTAAAATATAGGGTAGACTAGTAGGGCTGGTTGCTTTGGGTTCAAAATGCAATGACTAATAGTTACTAGCTCAGCAGCCCAGGGAGAAAGCCCCTCAGGGAAGTGGGGGTAATTTCGCAATACCCTGTAGGTGGGCCAGTTGACAGGCATGGAGCTAAATTCAATTGCTGTGCAACGAGAGGTAGCTAGAGTGTGGGCAGACCCATCACAGAATCATCAGTCCACAGCAGAGCAGAAGCCACCCAGGCAGGTCTCCAGCTGGTGGAGTTAAGGGATGCTCCAATACCCTTCCAAACCCTACCACATATACACACATGCATGGAACATGCAAAGACCTGGAGCACCAGATCAACCAGAACTAGTAGAGCAGAGACCACCATGATTCACCTCTTGAACCTGACATGTCCACCCACTGCTTGCAGGAATATTTCAGCAGCCTGCTGGGACTTTGAACTCACATGTAAGCACTCTCCAACCGCTCCCAGCTCTCTGTGTGATCCACCACACTACACTATGTCTTCTTCTCACTTGTCTCACTGGCATTCAGTTCTTGCTGCTGCTGCCTGAAATAACAGCATTAGGACCTCCCAAGCCCTTTATTGAAATGCAAACACCCCAGGAGGGTTATAATTTACAAAGACAGTGGCTGGAGCTAGTTAAGAGCATAAGAGTGGTGTAAAATGCACATGGTGTGAAAAGAAGGTGCTGATGGAAAGCCCAGAAGTTAAATCAGGGAACCACTAACATTGACACCAAGTTGATCACATTTTCAGACTGAGGAAGCAGTGAGAGGGAGAGAAGGGAATGGAAGGACGGTAGAACGAGGTACCAAGTGGTGTCTGAAGCCCAAGGAGAGAAAGTGAATGGAGGATGATGAAATTCTACAGGGTAGAGCGACTCCTCCCAAACAAAGATGGGTGGCAGGTGTTAAGGAGAAAAGGAAGAGAATGCAACTGCTTGCCTTTTACCTGCACTCGTCATACCTATGCTGAGGCTGATATTGTTAAAAACACAGAAAAAAACTAACAATCTGAAGATTGCACAGAAAGGGGGCATGAGGAGGATGAAGTTGTTTAATTTCAAAAATGAAATACTCAGCAAACAGGAGAATAGCTGGCTGAGGGTTATGCTCTGATCTGCCAATGAGTCCGTGGTTTATGGGCTTCCTGCTACTCCTCCATCCCTGTGACCAGATGTGACTGCTGGACACCCATTCTCCTGCCAGCATGCCTGGCAGGGGCCTCCCTTCCTTCACCACCACACTCCAGATGACCACCACAGATCAGCAGCAACCAGGACAGGATGAATCTGTCATCGCAACGGCAGCATCAACTTGGAAAGCAAGAGGGAAATTCTATGAAGAGGTAGATTTTGCTCAATGCAAAGAAGAGCTATTTTGAAAAGAACAATTAAAATCACCTAAGGACAGAATGAGTTTATTTTGTAAAGTAAGGCATCTCTGACTCTCTAAGTTTCTGACTCTCTTGACCCATGAGAGGCTCTTGGGTCATTTGTTAGAAGGAATCCTGTGTGGGTTGAGTGCTGACTGCAGCTGTCTCTCAAATAACTCAGGGGCTAGAGGACATACAAGTTTAACTCTCCCCAAATCTAACTAGTCATAGCAAACTGTTGACTAAAATCTTGACCAATAACATAAACACCGAATGCATATTTTTGTGTTGTGTGATTATGTGCAATATTTTTACATTGAAGTAAGCTAGAGAAAAGAAAACATTTTTAACCAAATCATAAGAAAGAGGAAATCTATTTACTATTCATTAATCAGAGGGGATCATCCTAAAGGTCTTTATCTTTGTTATCTTCTAAGCTGATTGAGCTTAGCAGGAGGAGAAGGGGTTGGTTTTGCTTTCTCAAGGGTGGCAGAGATAAAAGAATAATCCACATGTAGGTGGACCTGTGTGGTTCAAACCTGTGTTGTCCAAAGTGTGACTTCCCCTCTGATTAAAAAGGAGAAAGTATATTCCACTGCAATTCTACCACTCAGTGATCCAAGCCTCTGCGCTTCAAATACTAAGTGTCTCTAGATTCCTGTGCTCAGAGATCAGACAGATGTTCCTATCCAAGAAGGCTTGACACAGATGACAGGCGACCCCTGACTGACCCTATACACTTGAAGGAGAGAGGGAAGATGAGTCAGTATGTTCTGGATTCTGCTAAGATGCGAGGAGTATGACATTATTTAAATACAAGAGCCCACTATTAAAATTAGCTGACGTTTAATGAATACTTTCCCCATCACTGACGATCTTTACAAGAAGCCCAACAGCAGACGCTGATGGTGCCATCATTAGGAAGGCAGCAGAGTCAGCTGCTGGACCCAGATCTGACTGACAATTGACCACTTTCTGGGAGGGGGGGCCAGAAAGGGAAATACTGCAAAACCCTGATTTTAGAAGGAATGGGCTGTAACAGACTGCCAACTCAGCAGATTCTGGAGCTGGAAGAGGAGATTCAAAAAGCTAACTGCATCTGTCTCCCTCTGTGCCATGAGCTACACGATTTGCTCCATCAGAGCAATACTCAGCAACGTCCTGAAGGTTCTCATCTCTGTGCATGCACCCCAGGTCCCAGTCCATGGCAAGATACTCAGCAAAAGAGAGAAGTTAAGGGGCAGGGTGGAGGTTCCAGGGGCTCACTGCATGTGCATAAGCCCAGTTTTGCAGTATGGAGTGGAGTGCACTGGAACAGAGTGTGCTGGAACAGAGAAGGGTTTTCTCTGCCCTTAAATCAGGAGATAAATCTGGAGCCTGCCCACACCAACAGCACATGAACTTCATGGGCGTGAGCTATAGAAGGTAGACATGCCAGGGTCTCACCCACAAGGTGGCGTCCAAGCATGGGTATCTTTTTTTTATAGCTCTACAGTTATTTCTAAAGCATAAAACTGCCCTAGGCCAGCTGTATGGAAGAGAGTTTCTCCCTTAGTCTTCTAACCCTGGTTTGCTCTCCTCAACCCAGGGCGGCTTCTATCTTTGCATACAAGGAATGAAAGAAGAACATGCCAATTAAAGAAATGAAAAAGAAGGAAAGCAATATGATTTTAACAAGGATTGTTAAAATCCAGTTCTATCTTCAGATCTGGGAAGAACTCTGTGCTTCACCACTGGAGCCATTTTTCACTCACATTCCTCTTCTTAACAGAATATACCTTGTCTTGGAACCCTAAACTGTTCAGCAAAATTTAATTTCCTGTTTGTAAAATCTTTAAAAAAAATTATTAGGAAAAAAACACAAAATTTAGTATTCTCTTTAATATAATCTCACTGGATCTTCAAGACCTCTGAATGTCAAATGCCTGTTCCAAACAGATACTCTTATCATTTTGGAGAAATAAAAGCTTCCCTAAAGGAATTAGACTTTTGGCAGCTTTGACTCTCGTTATTATGTTTACACAAAATAAAAGTTAAGATGAACATGAGTGGATGCGCCTGAGACAAGCCAGGGACCTGGACAGACACTGGATTCCTGAGACTGGATGCTGCTCATATACCTCTTGTGAATTTTCTCTGTGAACTTGCCCAAACCACCTGGACTCTTAGGAGTTTAGACCCTCTACAGTTCTGTAATGAGTGGGATCTAGGAGGAGATGGAGGCAGGACCTTCCAGCTCTGAAATCGGGAGATCATGTGTCTCCATTAATGGAGAAATCACACGAGTGATCAAGAACTCTCCACGTAAAGCTTGCTGCAAAGGAGAGGAAATACCCAATGGATTTGGAGACAAAAGACTCGTTGCTGGCCATGACTAGACGACCTAAAATAAACCTTTGCTTCTATTTTCTACATCACCTCAATCATGTCTATGAGGAGGTGTGAGTGCAAGAAACTGATGACAAGATGTTTTGAAACTTTAATGAATATAGATTGAAAATGCCTTTAAGATGTTGAAGTTGGTCCTTGCTTCCTATATACCTTGTAAGAGAGTTTATTCTTTTATTTGAGAAAGTTGTATGTATGGAATAAGAGTAGAATTTTTCTTACCCTGAATGCAGATGTTTGTACAGGAAGACTCAGCGTCCTGTTTGTCAGAGGAGACCAAGTGCAACATTTCTCAAGATCTCTTTACTCTTGGGGGGAAAACGTATTTTTTCTGTGGATCTAGATGGTGCTATATTATTGCATGTTTCTGGAGAGGAAGCAAGTACACTCATGTGTGTGTGCTTCCATAGTCACACATCTATGTTCACACAGGCAGTCCCAAAAACCTGGGCACGTGAAGCTGCCGGGTGGGCTATCCAGATCGGACCTCCCCAGGCCCATTTACGGAGGTCAGGCTTACAACAAGTACAGCGACTCACTCACTGGGCCGCATTCAGACTGGAGCACAGAGTTCAGATAAAGGCATCTAACCCTGAGAGATTCTGACTATAGTGTTTGGGGACTATTATGTGCTTAGTGTAATTTATACAAGAGCACATTCCTGTGGTTAAGGGAAGTTTCTCTTCCAAAGTGCAGATATTCCCAGTGTCAATCATGTTGGCCCATCTGGGCTCCTTTAGCAAATTCAGGGGAGACCATGCTTAGTTATTGGGAGACTCTGGGCCCAGATGGAGGGTACTTGACAAGTGACTGCAGCACCACAGAAGTCATCTGGATCCAAACAATGCAGAACCGAGTTCAGCCCGTGGCTGTGCCTGGGTCAACATCAGCAGATTTTCTCAGGAGATAAAGATGTTGCCAGGTAAACAAGTCGACAACTTGCTTTCTCCCAGCTCCTGGACGCCCGTATGGAACCGGTGGTTGCTAGTCCATTGCAAGACTTAGTAGTTAGTCCTGACAGACCTCAGCACATGTTTGATCCATGAGAATAAGGGCTAGAACATGCTTGTTGGGGTTTCATTTAAAAATGCCTTTCCCTGGAGTTGTCCACAGCCAAGACTCTTCGTTTTCCCCGTGTGTGTGGAGGCGGGATCCCTAGGGAGGGACTCACACAAACTATGGGACCTGTTCCTACACCCTCCATCTCAGGGACTGGATTGTGTTGCATTCAGGTTCCCAGAGGTCACTGAATTGGGACCGGTGGGAAAACATGTTAGAAACCGTCTTCTGAAGCCAATTTTCTTCCTGGAGTAGAGTACATGGGAAACAGCATAATTTGGGAAATGTGATTATTTTCAAGCCTAGTTGGGTTATCTCAGCCTTAATGTAAAGATGATTTGTAAAACATCTGTGCTTAGTATGAACAGAGCCAGAGAAAATACTCAGCTAGAAGCTACATTCATTCCACATCTGCAACTGAAATGCTCTACTATTGTGCTCTCCCTTGGGGAGCATCCATCCTCGTGGCCACACGGGAAAGTCGAATAAAATATATTGCACCTTCTTTTCCTATTATGCACTTTATTTTCATTAAGTCTCCATATACCTCATTCACGTGATTTATTGAGTGGCTTCCATATTTCTTAAGAGCAGGCAGCATTGCAGTGTGTTTTGTCCTCTCCACTAGATAGATAAGGAAACCGAGACAGGCAGACTAACAATTACTTCTCTCAACACTATTCCTGTGATCTGAGGCAAAACCCCAAGGGGGTCTTCTGCTCTCAGGACAACTGCTCTGTCCATTTCAATGTCAAATGCAATCTCACCTGCGTAGAATCAAAAGGTAGAGAACGTGGGTTCACACTATGTAATAAATCTGTAAGTTTCCTAATAGAGCCTTAGCTCTGTGGTTATGACTGAATGAGCATGTGCTCAAATTAGTTCAGTGCAAAATCAGTTTTATTGCATGCATTAACCCTTGTCATAAAACTATGTGAAACAGATTCTTTTTTCAAAGCAATCGCGAGGTTCAGGTTTTACTTGCTTAAAGGCATTCAATTCTCTTTTAAATGTCCAGATGACAAAGTTCTGAGATGTGTCCCTCAAATCTTCACACATAACCGACTAACTACCCATAATCTGAAGAGCTAATTAAGGTAAATTTCCACAAAATTTATCAACTTTTCTTTCATGGAAAACTCTAAAGGAGAAACTTTATCAATATTTAAACTAACAAGTAGTATTAGAAAAACAGCTGATAGTTATTGAATACTTCAGTGTTTTTTGCATGAACAGTCTTATTCTTCCCCCAAGACAACTGCAAGTGAGGGGGATGGGGACTAGGTTGCACTCAAGGAGTAATTTGCATGAGATCCGAGAGCTAGACCTATCTGATTTACTGTGAACTTTACACTTGCACTCCTTAATATGACAATTACTAGTCCCAAGGAGCCATTTACATTTAAATTTAACTAAAAAATAAATGCATTGGAAAATCTCAAATTCTCCCCATCCTCTAAGGTAATCTTCTTTATGGATGGTTTTTTCCCAATTTCCCCCTACTTCAACCAGAAGAGGAGAGAAGAGATGGTGACTGGAAGATAATAACACACATTGAGTCCCGATATGGGTATATCATCTCCTTAAATGCTTCAGTGGTGTCTAGAAAGGAATGTTATTATTCCAAATTTCCAATAAGAAAAAGAACTTTAGTTGTATATTCAAATTTCCAAGTATACCCCAATATACCTCGGAGCACAAAGAGTATTAGCATTGAAAACTTCAGCATTCTTAACCTTTTCCCCCTCCTCAGAGCACACAGCAGGTGGTGTTCCATATGTGAGACTTGCTCCCAGGAGTATGTTCAAAGTCATTACTCAGAATTCTAGGGAGTACCTTTGATTTTTTCCTACCACTCAGGACAGTATATGAACACCAATGAATGGAAGGAAATAGCATTGCTATAGGGCCAACCATGGCAACATATTAAAAAGTAAGTTATTTGTAAACTCTGTTGCATTAACCATATGGTCTGGACTAGGAGTTGGGTAGGAAAGATAGAGAAAGGTAGATAAACAGAACAGACAACTGTGGGCAACTGCTTACAAGGACCAGCAGCAGGAGTCCCTGGGAACTCCTTAAAAATACAGATTCTCAGATAATTAATCTATAGCTCTCAAACAAAAGATACAACTTAATTCTAGCCCAAGAATATGGGGAGGGGGTGGGGAAGGGGAGGGGAAAAAGGCGGTTGGGTGGTGGGAGGGTGACCGGAAAGATCACCTATATATCTGTCTAGCAAGGGTACAAGTGAACTTTTCAAGAGCTAGAATATAAATGTTTTGATATAATGACTAAGCTAATGACATGAAATTTATGTTAACCAGCTTGATGAAAGTATTTCAAATTGTATATGAAAACAGTACAATGTACCCCATGTTTGCATTAATGTATACAACTATCAATTAATAAAAAAAAATAAAATAAAATAAAAAAACATATGATGTTATAGTATCACTTATACATAATTTATAGATAAATACACATGTTCCATGCTTACAAACTTTTTCTTCATAAAGGTGAACAATCAAAGAAGTTAACAAAAAGCTTGGAGACCAATAGTTTAGTCCGTGGTGCTGTAGGGAGCAGTAACTTTTCAAGATTAAGGGTAGGGACTTTGCAGTCAGGCAGCCCATGTTCAAACCTAGCAATGTTTTTTAAGTCACTTGATGACTTAAGTGTATTAGTCAGCTCTGATCTTGAAAACACCAGGTGGTTCATCAAAGGGAATTTAATAAGGGGAACTAAGTGCAAAGGTGTTGGAAGGACTAAAAAGTTCAATAGGATATAGAGAAGCAGAGCCAAGGTGGCAGCACCAGGAAGCTGCTACTTCTGCTGGTACTGGAGGGGCAAAGGAGGAAAGACGATGTTGACAGGGACCAGGGTGCAGGGGGAGTGAGGACATAGGAAGGGAGGCTGTCCAGCAAGAGCTGGTACCTTGGAGAAGCAGCCCCTTTGGGAGAGTGAGCTGCCCAGATGGGGAGGTAAAATACCCTAACTTGTCCCTGGCTGCGGCCCCAGTGTCCTGCCAGAGTCTCGCTGTCCACATCCAAATCCCCTGCCAGAGGTAGGAAGCTGAGTTTACTGGGATTAGTCTTCCTACAGAACTAAGCAGAAGAGCATTTTCCTTCTCTCTAAGAGGGACAATAAATAGCGTCGACTTCATATGATTATTGTGGGGACTAAATGAGATCATGAGAAATCCATAGTATGATCAGGAACACTGTTAAGTACTTAGCAAGTGTTAGCTAACATTTCACAGTGTGAACTTAAATAGAGATTCTCAGCATGCTGGAAATCATCATTTTTTGCATTCTAAAATATTGTCTGTTTATTAAAAGAAATATTAGTGACATAATTAGAATAGCGAGTTTAGTGTGATTCTTTTGTAATACTGATGTTGGAAGACAACTTAACACTGATATTATAGATTAATGGTATGATAAATGGCAAATCAGGCTAACCAATGCTTAGGTACTAAGTGGTATAGTGCAGAGAGCAGGCAAGGGATCCAGGAGAGAGGCAATCATCCTAGCTTATGGGTAACTAGCTGTTTGACCTTGGACTCTGGCCTTCAGAGGTTTCTCCATGAAATCAGAAGCCTAGATGAAATGATCTCTAGATTTCTCCAGACCTTGCTGTTCTCTGACTCATATTCTCCATAAAGGACTCAGGGGTTTGTAGTTTTTTCAATGAACCCTCTCCTCTCCTTGCTTTATCCTTAACACACTCAACCTGTGGAGGGGTAGGCATCACTCTTTGTGCTTATAGGTGGGGAACCCATGGGTTGGAGATAGAATATAATTTATCTGAATTACAAAGCAGTTCAGTGGCAGGAGTAAAACTGTACTCCAAGCCTCTTCCTATTCTAGCACCCAAGGTATTTGAATAGGTGTTGGAAGCTGAAGAAGTATGAGCCAGTGATATCAGACTATGTTTTTGCCCATGTGACCAAACCAATAGTCCATCTACATATTATGTAACAATTTAAAACATTGCACTGTTGGGCTGTGACATTTATATGAACAATTTAAGAATCATACTACAGTTAATTAGCTCATATTGAGGTCATACACTTCATTGCTGTTGTTAAATGTGCTTCCCAGAGGGAATAGTGCAGAGGGCAGAGGCCATTATTAAAGTATTGAATGAGAAAGATTCTACTCACTTTTATTTTATTTCTTCTATTAATGTTTTTCATTCACTTAAAGGCATATTTCATTGTAAAATTGTTCAGGATCATTTTCTTCTTGAAAAAAAGATTAAAAAATGGACTTCATAATACCCATACACAAGTCAAATACAGCACACACAAGCAATCTAACATTAAAAGACAATGCAATAGAATATCAATCGTATCAACCTGAAAGTAGTTAGAATCAATTTAATTCATGTCTAATCCAGTAAAAACAAATTGCTTATCCAATAGCAAATAATTTAGATTCTGAAACATAAAGTTCACCCCATCTGCTTATTAATAATGTTAGTAATATTACTATGATCATCAGAAAGATATGATCAGCACATAGTGTTTAATTGTGGGCAATAGACTCCATGTGTTGGTCCAGAACAAAGCTTAGCCTCTGTTTGGGTAGGTGAAGCTTTTATTGATCAGGAACTTAATGAATTCAGAAAGGTTGAACTATAACCTTGAACTTCCATTCTTTTCAGAATAGTTCTTGTTAAGATATGTTAAAACTTTAAATAGTTCATTTGAGCTGATAGTAATTAATGAATGAGGTTGCTCTAGACTATAAGCAGTTGAAAACTCCACCAAAGAGGCACAAGGGTAAGGCTTTTATAGGGTGAACTTGGAAGCAAGGGAAAGAATTCATTCTAGTAGAAAGTCCCAAGTTGGGGCCTGGTTGGTGGATTCTGAGTGGCCTAGAGTATGACGGCTTGCATTGAGTTTGGTCCGGGTTTGCTTATTCAGGACCTCAGGGCTCTATAGCTGCTTCAGTCTAATGGTCTCTAAAATAATTACCTATTTTCTTTAAGAGAGAGAGGCTATGTTTGTTTTATACAAGTGAATTCAAAGAAAATATTCTTTCATATTTATATTTATTGCTAATGAGTCCAGTTGATATTACATTGATTTGAGCAAATTAAACATATTCAGGTTTAATTGGATAGATGATCAATTAATATTATTTTTATGCAAATGTAAGTTATACTGTCATGGTATACTTAACATCCCATTCTTTGGAAAGTCTCAGTGTGTCATTTTTCCCCCTTTCTCTTCTTCCCTTTCTTTCCTTTTTATTTTCTTCCCTTTCCTTGCTCTTCATGCCAACTATTCCTTTTATTTCCTTTTCTCCTGTCTCCTTCCTATTATCCTTTCTCTACTAACCCTGGGGTTATCTATAATGTGTACCAGCTGTTTCTTTCTGAGTCTGATTTCTTAGTGTTCTGATTGTCAAATGGCGAGTTGGAAATGTGGTTTCTCAGGAATTGTCCATCCCTTTGGGTTGTTTTGGAGAACTAGAGCAGCTAAGTCCCATAAACAATCCCATGGTCTCAGCCATCAAATCCTGGTTAAACTGGAGATGTTGGCATAGAGGGGAGGAAAGTAGGAGACCAAGGTGGACAGACAATCAGGAGGTGCTGTGTGGCAGGCAGAGAAGGCAAGAGATTGATCCTGTGTTCTGGAAACTTACCTCTGGGCAAATGCCACAAGAATAACAACCTGGTGTCACATGAAAATGGAGAAGGGACATTTTCCTAAATGAAAACACAAAACTGGCCTATTAAACTCAGCCTAACCAGCTTCCAGTTTTTCACTGTCCATCTCTCCAGCTTGGGTAAAGTTTCTGTTCTCATCTAATTTGTGAGAGCAAAATAAATCCTCATCTTTTTCTTTTTTTAACAATTTTTTCTCCTTGCTTTGTAAGTGTTCCCTGAAGTAAAGAATATTAAAGTCTTGTCTTGTGCTTTGGAAAAGAAATGCAGCCTTCAAATATCATAATTGTGTTGGAAAAGGAGAAATATTACAAACAAATCACATGGACAGAAGCTGTCCTGAGGGTGAGGCACAGTGCCTGAGGCTTTCAGGCCTATGGCTGAGGTTACCACTGATGGGGGTCAGTGTAGCCATTGGGGGCCCCCATTTGGATTGGGGAGTCCCTAATGACTCCCAGTATCCCTTAAAAAGAGGTATTGAAGTTGAGGGGCTTGGGAGCAGAGAAGATGCTGACTCTATGAATGGGGTCTTTGACCTGTCTTAGGACTAGATCTTCAGGACAGTTCCCTAGCAGTTATTTCTGGAGACCACTGTTACAATACAGACTCATGTGTGTACACCATCATTGGCACAATGGCTGCAGTCAGTCCCTGGGGCCATTTTTTATTTATGACTGTGGTGGGTGAGGAACTCTGGGGAGCTCAGGAGCCTACTAGAGGGACTGTGAGTGACTCATTGCACATGGACTTTCTAACCTTTTGCTTGCAGTAGGTGGACTCTGTCCTCTCTTCTCCTTTAGCTCCCAGAACCTCCTGCAATGCACTATGCCATCCTCCCCATCTCTACTCCAAGGAAACCTGCCCTTTCCTCACCAATGGTCACGCTTATAACTGCATGTTTTTCTTTATTCATTTTAAACTTTATGGTATCATTTGTTAATTTATTAATTGCTTCCCCCGACTTCAGCTTCGTTGTTATTAACTATTGTGCATTTTAATGGTATTTATTTCCCTCATTGCTGGTATTTATTGCTTCGCTATCAATTCCCTATTCCCTGCTGTTGTTTTGAAATAGCATTATATATTATGATGTTTCTTCATTGCCTCTTCTCGCTGTCACAGCTGACTGCTCGTTTACCTCTCCCTCTACGGACCTCCCTTCCCACGTTCTCCCTCTCCGAGTTTCTCTGAATACTTTGTCGTACCTCCCTCCATTCCCTGCCCTTCTGATAAAACACGCCATGCTTTTCAATTCCCCTTTCCTTTTTCTCTCATAGCTCACTCTGCTGCCTTGGGGGCATTTTATGGTGTATTTATTCCTAGACCGCAGCCAAGGTCTCCCTCTCTCCCACTCTTGGGCTTTTCTGGTTCTATTCTAGCTCTCCTGCTCCCTCTGCCCTGACACTCCCCATCCCAGGGCTGTCATTCTTTCTCTTTTCTTCTGACTCTAGACTCAGATTTCAGTTCTGGTTTTTAGCTCGCTGACTATCGTTGCTTCCACATTTTCTAAATTTATTGATCTTTTGCAAGGCGAATTATCTAGCTGAGGCTTTTGTTTTAAATGCATGGTATTTCTTTTCCTCCAACAAAACCTACCCTACATGGATCTTTTACTCTAGAACTGATAATAATAATTAATATTAATATTTATTATTTCCTGCATTACAGGCCTATGCTTAGGTCTCACTATTTAGGAGACTTTACATGCAGTTTCTCATTTATCTTAGCAAGAATAGCTGTTCATGAGAATGATGTTATATCTTCTCTGTAGCTGGGGAACTGAGGCTGATTTGCTGACATCTTTGTCCTCTCTTAGATGGCAGTGACTGGTGGGCTGAGATGTACATCACATCTGACTCCAGGACACAAGCTCTGCCCATCCTACTGACAACAGACATGGGGACTGAGTGCTGTCAGCCTCCCCATTTCCTTGGCCCCTGTCTTTAGTAAACTCCCCCTCCTTTTCTAATAAAGGAGTTTAACCCTCATTTTCTATAGCAGTTTAGATGGCATATTTTCTCTTTATACCACTTTGTCAAGAATATTCCATCTGTTCTTTCCTGTCCATGGGGAGGATAGCTGTCTGGCAGTAGACAATAGGTGCAGATGCAGGCAGGCGGCAGGTGGCCCAGGGAATCTGTCACTAAACAGCAGGAAGTCACAGGACTGGTGATCAAGCAAATCTCTGAATAGACTCAGGGGTACAAGGACCTCATCCCTAGGGACCTAGGGCATCAGGCCAGGAGCTAAAGGAGAAAGTCAGGCAGTGGAGAAGAGTTGATCTAGTTTCTGGAACTAGGGCATGTGGTATCTTGTACACAAAGAAAGAGACAAGGCCTCGCAACTAGGACCAGGGTCCAAGGTCAGGCTGGCTTGAGCTGGAGCTAGTACTGGGGATTAGTCCCAGAGTTAGGCACAGGTGATACTATATTGCAGGCTTGATCTAGGTGTGACATGATAAAATTTCTAACAGGGATCCTGGCAAGGGAGAAGTAGGTTTGGATATAACAGATGTTATAAAGGCAGTGGGACAGTGAGCACTGATTAAGAGAACCTTGATCCTCCAAAGAATCCCACTCAGAGTGGTTTATCTGAAGATCTGTTAAAGGTAATAATTTGGGCTGGGTACAGTGGCTCACACCTGTAATCCTAGCACTCTGAGAGGCCACAGTGGGTGGATTGCTGGAGCTCAAGAGTTCAAGCCAAGCGTGAGCAAGAGCGAGACTGTCTCTACAAAAAATAAAAAACTAGCTAGGTGTTGTGGTGGGTGTCTTTAGCCCAGCTACTTAGGAGGCTGAAGCAAGAAGAACACTTGAACCCAGGAGTTTGAAGTTGCTGTGAGCTATGATGACACCATGGTACTCTACCTGGGTGACTGAGTGAGATTGAGTTTCAAAAAAAAAAAAAAGGTGGTGATTTCAATTAACTCATAACCCATATTCTTTTATTTTTGTTGACTTATTTATTACCTTTAGAGACAGGATCTTGTCTGTTGCCCAGGCTGGAGTGCAGTGGCATGATCAAACTCACTGTAGCTTCAAATTCCTGGGCTCAAGCAATGAATGACAACTAGTGTAGAAGCCTATTTTTAGAAAACATTTGTTTGCTTAATGAGGTAGGAATTATTTTTCCAGAAGTAGTGAAAAAAATGCATTGAGTGAATCATGTTTCTTTGGATCCCCCCCACCTTGTCCAAGTGATGGGTGGAGTTCGTAGTTTAGTCTGTAGCCATGAGACCAAAACCTCTGATCTCTCTACTTAGATAATGTTTTCTTGACTCTGTTTTGCCCTTGCACTTTGTTTCTCTAATACGCAGCAAATACTCACAGGAAATGGTTGCCCTTTGATGGGTTGGAGCAGCTTCTCCTAAGCTGATGCTAAGTTAGTTGGTGGGGCGCTGAGCTATCTCCTACCCCCTTTCAGCCTATGGCCATAGGATGACTGGGACAGGAATACAAAAGGAGATGGATTTTATGTACAAGTCCTGCTCCTGCTCCTGTTTCAGTGTTCCCTGTGGGGTTAGATTTCTTCCCAGCCTTTCTCTAAAGATCCCTTTCCCCAGAGATAAACCATGAGCACCCAAATTGCTGTATCGGATCCTACTTCAACTGCAGACATACAGGTGCAGAGGACAGATGTGGTGCAGATGAGAGGGTTGCTTTTAACCTCTCTGGAGACTGGACCATGTCTGAGTTGGTGCCAATGTCACACAAACCTGACTTTAAGCCACTATGGTTTGATCTAGGGATCTATGGCTCCCTTCAGGAAGACAGATCGAAATTCATTCACTTTCCATTGCATAAACTGAAGTTTTAAACAGCCTTGAAAAATGGCAAGAGGAGGAATTACCAAGAGTATTAATAAGATGATAGGAATAATAGCTGCCACTATTGAGTACCTAGTGTGTGGGGGTGCCAGGTGGTGTGCTGTACAAATTATCTCCATAATCCCTTTCACTCCTAAAATGACCGTGTTGGGTGCATGTGGACAGGCCACCTGCTGTCCACCCAGATGCCCAGCCTGCTTCTGTAGTCACAGACTTGGGTCAGGCATCCAACTGAGGGCTCTACTTTGAGGGCCCTCCCAGCTGGGCAGAGGCCATTGAAAAGACCCTTTTCTCTTTCTGCCTACTGCAAGGAAGCTTGAGCAATACAGACAAAGATAATGCCCAAGAGAGAATCACAGAGAAATGTGTTGGGGAAAGTCTCACTCTCTGAGAGCCCTCCAATGTGCTACTCCATGAGATGAGGACTTTTCTAGCTGGTTGAAATCATTGTGTTTTGGGGGATCTCTCTCTTATAGCAGTTTGCTCTTACTCTCTAACTATTAATCAATGTTATTATCTCCAGTCTACACATAAAGGCACAGAGAAGACAGATAAGTCTCCTCATGGCAATATCAACAGAGCTAAGATTTAGATGGAGATGTTTCTGCTCTGAAGACCTTCTGAGAAGTAGTTGCTCAAAAGGTTTTAGTCCCTTCAAAAGTAGAACCTAGAAAGGCTGGTAATGATAAGCAAAGGACCAGGAAAAGGTAAAGTGGAGGGGATTATCACAGGGAGGTTTTGGAAGCCAGGGGAGAGGATTCTATGATCCTGGGGCCCAGCCCTGTTCTGGGCCCACAATAAGCACCAGCGGTCAGTCAGGGAGACGGAACTCTGTTTGAAGTACAGCCCATAAGAACCTCTAAGGCAGGCATCCTCTGCTGGCAGACCAGTCACTAATGTAGATTCTAATTAAGAACAACTGGGCTGGCAGAGGCCTGAGATTCTGGGCTTTTCCTGTACATACACGCCCAGGTGATGCCTTTGCTGCTTGTTGGTCAGAGGACCACACTTGGAATAACAGGATCTTTGAGGCTTTTTATTTCCAGAGGGAGCATCTTAGAGTTCAAAGTTCAGTTCCCTAAGAGCTCCTGGTATTTAAATGAACAAACGCTGTATATTTATGCTCTAAATCACAAAACATTATTCCCAGAACATCCTTCAGAGAAGTGGCTAGCCATAAGGACACCTGGATTGTGCCTGCTGTCCAATTAAATCACTGGTTCCACGCATTTTGCAGGTACTGGTTTGCAGGTGATAGGATTTTATAGTCATGAGATGCAGGGCTTTGCTATAGATCAAAATATTTTTCACTTGTTTGACTGTAATCTATGGGGAAGGGGTGAAATGGCCAATTGATTATAATGCAGAATATAAAAAGATCAAAGTCCTATAGCACACAGCCTCAGTGCTGTCCGCAGAAAAGGAACAGGAGCTCACGGGAAAATGTTCATGTAATATATGAGGCATTAAAAATTCTGTTACATTATTCTTGCCACCAAGATTGTAATGAAAATGGGAAACGGCACCAACTTAACCCATTCTCATTACAATCGTTAGATTGTAATCTCGTGTTCTCCCCTCAAGAGAATGCTAAATGAGATTTTAAACAAAAGAGAGGACGGAGAAGTATGGAGAATAAAGAAGCAAATAGAAATTGGAAAGTTAAAAAAAGTGATGCATGATAGACTTCCCTGTGTTCGTTGAGGCTTTCTCTTTACTTTAGCAGCAAGAATGGAGAATAGGGCATTACAAAGACCAATTGACATACGTACGGAAAATCTATAACATGACCCAAACACGATAGCCGTTTATAACAAAAAAGGAAATTGTCAAGCACAAATTTGCTCTTACCCTTTGATAGCTAAGCCCACTTTAGATTAGAGGAAAAAAAAAATGACATTCTGAGAAAAGAACCCCCAAACCAAAATAATGCAAATAAATAAATAAATAAATAACCCCCAAAGACAATAGCAACAAAACTCTGAGAAGAAAAACCTTGTTGTAAAGGTCTTTGTCTGCCCAGCATTTCATTGTGAGGTCTCTTTTCATTTTTGCCACAGTGGGCAAGTGAGCATACTTAAATCATTTGGATACCTTTGTTTCTTGGCTCTAATGCCACATGCTGAGAATGAAGGCTCCTGGGTGACAATATGCAAAAATGTATTAACTAGCATGCACGAATGGGTAAGACTGTTAAAGATGGATCCTCCAGGATCTATGGAAACCTTGGTAGACTGTCAGTCCCGGTGCATTTTTCAGAGAAAGCAAATGTACTAATCAACTCTACCAACATGTATTGAGCACTTTACTAGGTTCAAAGTACTATAAGGGTTACTAAGAGGGGTCCAGTTCAGAATAATTTGTTACTTAATGTAAAAACAATTGCATTTGCTCTACTGTGGGCTGGACATGGTAGCAGGTGCTGGGGAAGGAATGCTGAGTGACAGACAAGATCCTCATTGTGTCCAGCTGGGTGGAGAAGGAAGGCATTATGTAGATAAATAAGTAAATGTAACTACAAGTTGTTATACGAGGTGACAATGAAAATAACAATGTACTAGAGAAACACAGAGAGGGGAGATCTAATTAGAATGGGTGGGAGAGAAGGGCCCCTTCAAGGAAGTGTGGCAACCTCCATAAAAAGTGGGAACAAGCGCTCCTGGTCATAAGTAACTAGTTACCCCTCTCTCATGGCTTAGTAAGGGAGATAGATGGGGGTGTCATTAGTGCTTATCAGGGAAACTGAACACACTATAAGTGTTTCAAAACACAGAATTTACCATGGTAAGGGCATCTCTCATATTTCAGAAGTGTTGAAAAACATTACAGGCAATTGGGCATGATCCCCAAGCTTAGCTGCCATCATCCCTAGGGCCGGGAAATAGCAGAAAGAGGTGGTATTACAAGAGCCCAGGAGCAAAAGATGCTGGGCCCATTGAGGGAGGAGTTATCTGTGGGGGTCTGAAGTTATAGGGAGACTGGGTCACTGCTGCCACCTGAAAGTGGGGGGGTGGAGAGAGAAAAGCTGGCCTCTCTCTTTTTTCTTGCCTCCAATCTTGAGTGTGTCCTGCCTCCCACTGGCCATATCTTGCTGGCAGTCAATCAGCAACAGGACCCAAGCAAGTGTAGTCTGCAGAGGGGAGGAGAGACGAGAAGTGGGTCAATATCTAAACCAGTTGTACCTGCCATAGGTGGGGGGGGGGAGACTTAGAGAAGGGGACTCTGATCAGGTGACAGGCAGGGAAGGGAGGAAGTCCACAAAGTGAGGGAGGAGACTACCCTTCTGTCTAGGGGAAATTTTTTAAGGAAGAGAGAAACAAATTCAGTGACCCTATGGTGGACCAGGCTCAGATGTTTGAGGAACAGCAAAGCAGCAAAATGGCTGGGGCAGAGTGAGCCATGGAGAAAGAGGGCAGGATCAGAAAACATAGACGATGGGCACAATGTAGGGGTATATGGCACACCCTTTGGGTGTGGGTCAAGACTACAACAGGAACTCTACCTAACAAATGCAAATATTATAACCGAGTTGTTTGTAACCTGAAAAAAAAAGAAAGGAGGGCAGGCACGAAGACACACACAGGAGCATGGGACTTGGCAGACCCTATGGAGACTTTTTAGTTGTGGTAAGAATTTTATTCTTCAATGGAGTGAAATGGAGAGCCATTGGGAAAAGTTCTTTTTTTTTCTTCCAATATATCTAGTTTTTTAAAAATTTTGATCATTATAAGGGTACATATGGTTAGGTTACACTGTTGGCATTTCTTAGGACAAGTCTATGATGTATTTGAGTCCTTTACCCAGGAGGTGTGCCATTTACCCCTACATGTACACGTGGCTCCTCCCGCTCCCCCCTTCTTGAATGTAACTGTGTTTTTCCTCTTCTGTGGGCCTGTAGGTTTTTATCTACTAGATTCAAATTACTATTGAGTACATGGGATGCTTGTTTTTCCATTCTTGAGATACTTTTACTAAGGAGAGAGATGCCTTGAGCTGATTCAAGTGTTTAGAGGTTCAATTTGGCCACTATGTGGGAGCAAAAAGGGAAGCAGGAAGGATGATTAGGAGCAGCGGTGTGCTGGCAAATGTTTAACAACTGGTTGTCCAAGGAAAACACAAGTCAATAAATGTATAATTATAAGTTCTAAGAAAGGAAAATAATGTAAGAAGAGACAGACAAAAAGGGCAGATCTAATTAGAATGCATGGGAGGGAAAGGCCTTTCCAAAGAAACAGTGACATGCAAGGAGAGAACTGAGATGCCAGGTGTCCCTCTTGGGTTTGAGTAGGACTGTTTATATCCCAAAGCTAGAGAAAATGGACTTAAAAAAATAGAGTCACTAGGGAAAACATATTCTTCTGGTTCCTGTGGTGATTTCTTCCAGTGTTTATCAACCTGTCTTCTCTGGGGATTTATCTTTGTGCTTAACTCGAATCTATCCGACTGCACTTGAAGCCTTTTCTTTCATTCTGAGTGGAGAATGGAGAATCATTCACCGAGTCCCAAATTTAGTCACATTAAGATATCCGCATGCTAGCTGTTGGGACCGAATGCTAGTGTTGCCCAACTGCCCTCCCTGCCATATTAGTCCCCAATGACTGATGCGTCATTCTAGTGAAGTTAGGGAGACTATCGACACATTTGAGTGATGCCGCGAGTCAGCTGACCTAGCTGTGACACGGGCCTGTTCAGAATTACTTATAGCCTCTGGATACCGGCACTAAATAAGATGCAGAATGAGCCACAAAGGGACTTGCCCTGAGGGTTTTGCAATTCCCACTGTCAAAGCCCAAGGATTCCTGAAGCGAGTGGAAGGAAATGAGAAGAAAAAGCAGCTGAAACAGTTCATTGAACCTGCTCTGAGTGTGTACGTTGTGTTGTTTTGACACATGCTGAAACACATTGGGTAGACTTGGTTGTAGAGAAACAAGATGGAAATTGACAGGCACATAAATACAGAAAAATTGCAAACACAATATGCATACAATTATATGATTATATAAAAGCAATATTGCCTTTCAGGAGCACCTCTGCTCTATTTACTGTTTTTTCAGGTAAGAAATTTGGTTTTAAATGAGAGTCTTTGCGGTGCTAATGAATAAATGTAGGAGGCAAATGTTAATGGTGAGAGCATGTGGTGGTAATTCATAAGAATGGAGGAAAGAGATTACCAAAAGGTTTAGGCTGGTAATATAAATGAGTAACCCTGGTAATGCAAGTGTGGCAGGAGGCCAGAAGGGGGAAAAAAGGAATATGAAAGGAGAGAACAGCGTTGGGAAATGATCAAGGAGGAACAATGACACTTCGTAGTCCCAGATAGCTTTGCTGCAGGGGAATTTCCAAGATGATGGTTGGTGCTCCATCTCACAGGTTAAACTGGGAACTCTTTGCCTATTAACAATCTCATTGTTTTGGTTTTTGGTCTAGTGTGTGTATGTGGGTGTGATAGTGTGTACGAAATGCTGATTTCCTAGTAATGAAGGTGGAACAGAAGCTGTACGAATGCTCCAAAATAATTTTCTACACTCACGGTGACTTATAGTATGTTCTAGACAAGAGAGGAGGCAAGTTTGCTAATCTCCAAAATTATACAAAAGACTTTTCTGCAGATAGTGATGATTCACTTTTATTATATAAATATGTGTACACCGCCCCCCCATACAGTCTTGTTGGAAACACAAATATAAAGAAAGCACAATGAGTGTTCTATGAAGACACATATTGGCACTGAGGGTAGTTCAGTATTAGAGTAAACCACTATGGAAGGCAGGAGGGAGAGTCTTTGGAGGTCTTTAGACATAATTTTAAAATGCAGCATGAAAATAAGACAAATATCCAGACGAAGGCAGGTCTTCTGCGACTCAGAAATGAGTTTTCTGACTTTGCCGACAAACCAGACTCTTCAGGTTCAATCAGAGTTATTGCCACCTCCTTGGTACATTTCTGCCAGAAAATCACTACTCTGTATTATCCATTCATTTTATTTTTATAAACAAAGCAACATTTTGGAAATGTAAATCTCTACGTGCATGCACGGGAAGTTCTCTCCATATGTCGAGCCGAGCCCCTTCCGATGCCAGCATGGTTGGTAGCTGGCATGTGCCCTAATTATGCATCCCCTACGAACTCTCTCTCATCCTTTAGGTTTCAGATCAACTGTCACTTCCTCAGGGAAATCTTTCCTTAATTAGATGCTCCCTACCCCTGTCACCATTAGACTGTCTCAGAAAACCTAGAGTTTTTTGTTTTTATAGATTGAAATTCTATATTTATTTATTTTTTTTGTTTATTGCCTGTTTCCCCCAGAGACTGACCTTCATTAGGTCAGTGACCATGTCTATTTTCTCCTTGCTGTGTTGTTCATTCTTTAAAATGGGGTCCGACTCAGAAGAGCATTCAGTACATATTTGTTGAACAGTTGAATATAACCATTTTTTTAGTTTGCCAATGTTTTGTTAATATTAATGAAGATATTTGGTGTTACAAGAAAGACAAACATTGAAGTATTGACTCAAACCCTAAATTCCTTTACACAAAAGACTAGGCCATCTCATGTACAATTTTATCAGGAAAAAAGAAAAACTACAAAACCTTTTATTAACATATAATTATTTATTGAAAGGTTGGACTTAGGAGCTATGTGAGGACTAAGAACATATCCTTAAGGCAGTGAATTTTTCTCAAATCAGTTTTTCTTCCTCCTTTTCTTTTAGTTTGGTTGGCTAAGGCTATGATATAAATGAAAAACTCCATCTGGCATATCCGGTAATTTACAATGTCTTTCCTACTCTATTTTCCATTCATTTTATCACCCAAGCTGAATTGTTATTTGTTCTTTTATTTGGGCAGCTCAACCTGGCCACTCTGGCTAGCTGCTGATGTTTACTTGACGGAGCCCTTTTATGCCATCCTATTACCCTGTGGTATTTGGGGCTCCCATTTTGTTCTTTAAGGTTAGTGAGCAGCACACAGGCGTGGGAGGTCTCTAGGCTTTGTCAGTGATTTCATTTCCCTTATAGTTGTTGAGTTACAGTCCCTGATCTCAGACGCTTTTTATTTGGCTGAGAACAGCGGGCTGCATGTGGATCTGGGACGAGATGAGAAACCCAGAGGAATATTGTTGACTCTGCAGACCCAGGTCAGTAAGGCTCTGTAAGAGGACTGAGGAAAAAGGATGGAGAATATAGAACTACCCTATGAAACACCAATCCCACCTCTGGGTATACAGCCAAAGAAATGAAGTTTGGATCCAGAAGTTAGGATCCCAAGGAGATATCTGCATTCCACATTCACTACAGCATATTCACAATAGCCAAAGTATGGAAGTAGCCTAAAGGTTTTTTAGTAGATGAATACATAAAGAAAATGTGGTATAGATATAGCATGGACTATAATTTGGTCTTGAACAGGAGGACAACAGCACAGATGGGCCTGATGGACATTATGCTAAGTGAAATGAACCAGACACAGAAAGATGAACATGGTGTGATCTCACTGTAGAGTGGAATGTAAGAAAGGTCTAACCCATGGAAGCAGAGAGCAGAATGGTGGTTTCCAGGAGTTGGGAGGAGGGGATGGGAAGCATTGGTCAAAGAGCACAACCTTTCAATTGTGCAAAATAAATAAATTCTGGAGATTCGATGCATACCTATAGGCTGGTGGCCAGATTGAAATTGCGAAGAGGGTAAAACTTAAACATTCTCATCACACATACACACACATACAAAGAAAGAAAGAAAGTACTAAGTATGTAAGATGAAATGTTAGCTTGACTGTGGTGATCGTTGTACGAGGACACACACATAAGTCAAAATATCATGTTTGAAGCCTTAAATATATATAATTTTTATTTATCAACCATACCTCTAATACAGGTCTTAACAAAAGAGGAACAGAGGGTAGAAAATTGGAGGTAAAGACAGGCTTTGTGGGGAGTGGGAACGTTCAATATTTTCTTTAGACAGCTTTGTGGATGCATTTCTCCTTGGTCCTTATGATATGGTAGGTGCTGCTCATTAAAGAATTATTGAAAGGATAAGTGACAATAAGTCTATGATCAGAAATGTCATAAAATGAGAAACACGAGGGCTGGCAAACAGTCTAAACTGGATCCCTCTCTGCTGAACAAAAAGAAGTTTCTTCTCAGAGAGATTAAATCACTTGACCTCAGTCAAAAGAAAGTTATGTGCAGGATTGGAATTAAATAGTAGCCTTGGAAATTTTAAGAGGTGATATGATAAATCATTCAGCAAATTTGACCAACATAGATTCTGACCAAATGAACTGTCTCCTTCTTCGCCTCTCTCTGCCCACACTTGTAAGCTATTCATTCTGAATTATTTAGAAATTATCTCAATATCCATCTCACATGTTTGTGTAGACACATCCATAAAGAGTTCTACAAGCAGTATTATTATCATAATTATTGTTATCATTAGCTGCTTCATTTCTTATCATTTTCCTTGTGGTTCATCTAGGGTCTTCAGAGGGCCATTAAAGAGCTGGAAAAAAAAATAAGTATCATACTTTTAGATATTTATTTTCATTGTATTATTTAGAGCTCTATCCTAGGGAATCCTGCTAATTCCTAGTTGACTAATCCACAAAAACCTTAAATTCTCACCCTGGTTCCTCTGTAAGTATTAACAGCAACAAGATGGAGTGAAGGCTCTCATTACTAAAGCTTCATTACTCATACAAAATATTCGTGAGTGTTCCTATGCTGTGGTGTATGATCATAAATAATTAAAGCAGAGCCACACTTGTCAGAAGAACTGAAGCAAAGAAGTCCTTCCCTGTTTGCAGGCGCTGTAGAGGCGATGCCTCCCTCATTAATGCAGCAATCCTCTAAGGACTGCCGTAGTTAATGGGAATTAGCAAAGTGCTAGCATGCCCATATTAGTCTTCTGAGAGGCTATCCAGTATTCAAAGTGATAGGCCTGTTGAATGATCCTTATTGAAAATACCCCATTCTTAAGGTCTTTTTCAAAGTGGAACATCAGGAGTCACATTTTCAAAGGTGTCACTGTAAGACTTTCTATAGGGGCTAAACGACTTCAGAGTTTGAGTTTCTGCATCCGGTTTTTCCTGGATTCTTTGCCTGCCTTCATACTCATGAAGAGTGGTGACCTTTTTATGGTTATGTTAACAAGTTTGAAGTAAGCTTTCCACATTGTGTATCAAATTAGCACATTGTACCCTGTAAATGCATTAGTGTACACAGTTATAATTTAATAAAAATATAAAAAAAATTAATTCAAGTGTGTGCTCTGGAGACCAAGAGATTGCTTCCTGGTTCACGTTGTTAAAAAGTCAGTATACATTGTATTTATTCAGTGTTTCATCAAACTGAAAGAGGCAAGTATTTGTAAAACAGAAAAGACATCTCAGTATTAAAAAGAAAACTGTTATAGCTTAAATTAGGCCAATTACAATGATGATCCATTTAAAAATGTAGTTAATTATTTTTTCATTCATTCATTCATCCAATTAACAAATATCCATTGAGCATTGCCATGTTCCAGGAGCTGTGTGTGGCAGTGCGCACAATGGACCAGATTCCTACCCTCAGGGAATTTACAGTACAGTAGGTTCAAGTCTTACTATTAGCTTGAACTATATGAATTTTCTTTTACTTTGCAGTTGATTGACTTACAACAAGGCAATTTTATGTGTTACAACTTAAGAAAAGGAAAATGTATCATAGGAGCATACAGGAAGGAACCTAACATAGTGCTCCTTGAGGAAATGATGTTTGGGCCGGCAGAAGTAGGCTGAGTAGGACTGAGTCAGGTGAAGGAGGAAATGTCCCAGCAGTGACAATGAGGTGTGTTTAGGTCTGGAGGGTAAGTATGAGCCTGGTTGTGTGGGGAACCCCAAAAATGCGGTGCCAAAGGGAAGAGGTATGAGGAAGTGTGGAGCAGTGGGCGTGGCTGGATAATGCAGGGACAGGGAGTTCATGTTATTTGAACTGCGTCTCAGAGCAAGGAAACAGCTGGCTCAACCAATGCATGTGGTTGGAAATCACTCCTGCTGTAGTCTCAAAAGGGATGAGAGAGAGGCAAGTCTGGAAGTGGAGTGACCGAGTCCTAGGGAGCCAGTGCTAGTTTAGTCAATACTGATGATGTGGAGATAGAGAGAAAAGGACATTTTGGAGATAGGAGTGATGGGACTCAGTGACCCAATGAATGTGGAGAGTAAAAGAGTAAGGAGTAAAGGAAAAAGCATGGGTTTCTGGTTTAATGTTGGTGCTATTCTTGAGATAGGGCATACCAAGGAGGAATAGTTGGGCCATGGTTGAGAGGATGAATATAGATTAGCACACATTGCTGTTGGCAGACAGTGGAGTTGAGGCTTCAAATAGAAGCCAGTTATACAGGTTTGGAGCACAGGAACAAATGGAGGTCTGGACAGGGGTGAGAATATAAGAATCAGCTACAAGTAGATGGTAGCTGAAACTAGAAGAGTGGGTCTTATCAGGAGTGCGTAAGCAGTTAGAAAAGAGGAAACAGATGGAGAAAGAATAGGCTGTAAGGAGCCAGAGAGGAAAGAGAGAAACTGGGGCAGAGTGGGGGCAGGAACTGGGTACTGGAAAACAGGGAAAATACAGTGGTTTGAAAAGTAGTGAGTGGTCATTAGTTTCTAAAGTTCATGAGAGGTTAAGAAAGTAAGGTTCAGAAAAATGTGAGTTGTATGTATAAAAAGAAGAAAAAGAAAAAGAAAAGAGAAAAGAAGGACAGCTAGCAACTGTAAAATTCAGTAATAGAATCAGATAATGAAATGAATGACAGACTAAGAGAGAGAAATTTATTAGAACTCAATTCTGATTACAGGTTAACAAAAACATTGTGGTAGACTTCAGTAATTTAATCCAATGAAAAATTTTCTTTTCCATTGGTGTTGACTAATCCTCAAGTAGTGGGTCTGAGATTGGTTGAATGACAATATGGGTCCAAATCCCTGTTGCCTTCAGTTTGGCTAGTTAGAGGTAGGAAGCCAAATGATATCTGGTTTGCTTGGAGTGATCCCAGCGTGGCTGTTATCTCATTCGATTTATGATGTTATCTCCTTTTATTCTCAAAATTTCCCCAGTTTGGACAATAAATAAAAAGTTTTTCCAAGCTATAGATATACTGCCTTTGTGTCTTTCCAAAATTCAGCTGTGACTGCTCAAGTGGGAAGGTGTTCCATTCATACAAACTTGATTTTGTTTCATGCTCTGGGAATAGTTATAAGAAGATCATACATTTATAGATTTTTTAAAAATTAAAACACAGACGCAATGTATAAAGGAAAATATTATTTTTCTGCTTTGAATGAATAATGTGCAATCAGGATAATCAATATTCATTGAACACATATTATTGGTAAGTCACCATGTTTAGACTCTTGAGCTTCTCGCTCATAGTAGCACTTATTTTTAGTATTTAATTCAGTCTATAATTTGTCTGAATTTTTATTGACCTTATTCCTTTTATTTACCTTATTTATATTTTTTCCCCTTTCCTCTTTTATTAGAAATAGAGTATCCCTTCTATATGTGCATCAATATTTTACTGAGTTTCTATTTATGCTGCCTACCAGAAGGAAAGCTGGAGTCACATCTATGTCACATTATAATAAAGATGGTTGCATCTGTAACATCTGGAAAGGAGAGAGTCTCCAGAATAGTGGAAGGGACATTTGCCTCAGCAAGTAGTTGTTGTATTTTTCCTTGTACCATGTCATGAGAAACAAGTAGATCAATAATATGGGTGGAAGAACAAGGAGGAAGCCAGTAGGGGGACAAGAAAATGAGCCCAGATCCGTGCTCCCCCTGGGTCCCCTCCATACTCAGCCAGCTGTAGTTGGTGATCAGATGCCAAGCCCCACATAGGACTGGAGGCGGGGAAGCTCCATTGTAAGTTCAGAAAGAACATTGAGAACCAAAACCTTTTCAGTCTGGGGAAGAGACAAGAGCTTTAACAATAGGGAGAAATGACTATTCTCCAGACAAAGGGAGGACATTATAGGAATAGAACCAAGGCAAAGACAAACAATAAAAGGCTGGAAAAATAGAGCCGTGAGGAGCAGTCAGAACATCCCCAGTCATCTGAGTGGGGGGCGGGGGGGGGGAGGATGCAGGAGGGAGACCATGGGTGGAGATTCCAGACCTTCGGGATCTTACCTCAGCAGTAAAAGTGTTTGATCATTATTTGCAAATGCACACACACACATTTATCTAAGGAATTTATCTGTACCACAGTAAAAACATAGTATATAGAATATAAAGCATGCACAAGTAGGGAATTTTTTCTTTAAAAAAAGAGACATGAATTAAATGTAATGAGAATTTGTATAAATTTTCTTTATGCATCTAGTGGAATTTCTTGGAGACCACTAAGCAGGAGATGCAGAGAGGCAGATAAGAAGGGGGACCAGGAAAGTATCCTGGCAGGCCCTTGGGAATATTCAAGAGAATCCCTATTGGGCTTGATCTTTGATAAAGGAATTGGTAATTTCTATTTCCAATTCCTGCTGATTTAGGGTTTGAAAACTCTCGTTAGGCTGATGATTTAATTATGTTTGTTCCAGTTGGTAATCCTTAGGCGCTATCACAGCTGGCTTCCTCACTGTGGACGGTAACACTGTAAGTGGGGTGTGTTGGGATAAGCATGGAAGGGAGGGATTTGAAATGAGGGTGTTAAAGATGACTCCCAGACCAGAAAAAACCTAGAGGAGCCTCGTGTTCTTGTAAAAAAGTGTGTTGTGAAGGGGCAACGGGTCTTTTTCTTCTCCTTGTTGGTGTGGATATACATGTTCGTTTTCTTCTGTGAAACAAAGAGAAATGAGTAATGTTCTAGAGCAGCGGTTCTCAACCTGTGGGTCGCGACCCCTTGGTGACAATGAAAATACATCACGGCATTAGGAAGGTTCAGAACCACTGTCTAGAGTCTACTGAACAGGCAAATAATTCATCTTTTGTAACTGGCTTTGACTGGGATTTGTTCAAGATCAAATGTGTGCTCACCTCTTTGAACAAAGGAGCTAGGACAATCAGATGCAAATTTTCTTCCTTAGTTTATTTTTTTAGCTCTTCTATTTTTTTTTTTTTAAAGAAGAAACTGCTTTTAGCTCCAGTATTGATTGATGAGCTTTCCTTCCACAGTGCGGTTTATTCTTATACCTTGTGTTATCCTCTCATCTTCATTTCATTTAATTATCTGTTAAAATGTATACTCATTCATTCACTTAAGTGTTTGTTTATTTGATTAATTCACTCAACATTTATAGAATATCTTGTGTTCTAGGAACTGGGGATGTCTGTGATTGTCTAAGTAGGTAAGAAGTTGTATTATCCTAAGTGTAAAGCCTTGTGAGGTGTTTTTCCAATTAGAGAGAATTTTTTGAGGACCATTCTACTAACCAATTTTACTTTCTCCCTACTGGATTTTACATTTCAAATTATGTTAAAGCATATTTTCACTCAATTGTTTAATATACCTCCTACTATTCTCATTTGGGACCTCAAGTATAAAGGAGTTGATCACTGGTCCATGCAAGGTTCCTATTTGTTGTATTTATTAATATTTTTCACCTATCTCTTTTCCCTGTTCCCATCCCCTGCCCCTTCACTGTAGGAATTCCCTCCAATAGACTGGATGTGAATGTGAGAGTATGTGTACTGTACTGTGTGTCTATTATAAAATATGCTGTGTGATGTGTTGTCCATCAATAGAAATGGTGTTAAGCCATCTATGGAGAGCAGGAGAAGCTGAAGCCCAGGCCTAGGTCTTAGACAGAAAAGTAGGAAAAAATCCAGAGACATTTGAGATGTCAGTCTAGGTAAGTCTGCTGTGTCAATCCCAGGGCACAAATTGGGTATAATGAGTGCACTTGAAAATTTTGAGGTGACCTGCTCCTTTCTGTTAGAGGATAGTGCTCTACCTGAGGATTATGCAGAGGGCTCTACCTTGTAGGTAAAGAGAATCCCCATCAAAATTTCTCTCCTTTCCCCTACTTCTCCTCCTGCCTACCAACTTTATCTCAATGACTGGGATAAAGTTCTAAGATAACCCAGCTGGGGGAATGCTGGATGTATGAAGAGAAGGAAGGAAGCCTGCTGTGAAGGGGAAGCAGCATCCAGCCAACTTTTGCCAGCAGGAGCTGAGAGAGTTCATATGGGATGGCTTCCAAGAATGCTGGACTGGGAAAGCAGAATACAAAATTGAATAAGGGAGACCTCATTCATGTGGGATTTGGAATTTAGTTCCTGACCAAGACCCTGGGAGATGGTTTTAATGCACCACTAAGGTGCCTCTTAGAAGCATGGAGAAAACAATGGAATACACTATATGAAGTATAAATGCCAGAATTGCCATGGAAGAAGATGAAAATGCTCAGAGATGTAGGCCTATAGAGTAAATATCCTCTGAAAGATTTGGAACCCTCAACTGATGACTATCCTCCACTGGAAGGATATATTAAGGAAGGATATATATCCTCCACTGGAAGGATTATATTAATATAATACATAATATATTATTATATATTATGTATTATATTATTTTGATATATATTATTTTATATATTTATATTATTTTGATATTATATATTTTAATAATATAATTATATATTAATATATAATATTATTATATTAGTATTATTATATAATATTATATTATTTTGATGCAGCAATCATCTGATTTCTTTTCTGAATGTATTTATCTTCATTTGTTCTTTACAGGGTTTTTGTTTCTAGTCTTTATCTTAAACGTTGTTATGTTCTTAAATTTTAAGCCTTTTTAATTTTGTGAAGGCAAAAAGTGGAAACCTAATAAACATATATCTATGTAAAAAAATTAGAATAAATGAAGTTAAAAAAAAAGAAATGAAGTTTGGGGACTGACAAGGCAAGATCATGAAAAAACTTGAGGTTTTTTTTTTTCCTGGGCTTCTTGGAATACTTGGTCTTAGAACTTTGAACCAACATGTAAAAAGTCCAACTAACTACCTTGCCAGACAGATACATGGTGAGGAAAAGGGCCCATTCATCCCTGCTATCATAAGGCATGTGCAGGGAGCCACCTGGGACCTTCTATACTGACTGCTCCAGCAGCCAGGTGAATGACACAGAGTGACCCTGTTGATGTTAATCAAAACAGAAGAATTGTTCAGCTGAACTCTGCTAAAATTCATAACCTCACTAACATGAGGCATAATAAACTGGTTGTTTTATGCCACTGTCCACAAATAGATAATCAGGGCTTACTGATGATTATAGGGATGATAGGGTGCATGAGATGCCTGGGTCGGAGACACTGAGGTGGTTTCCCATCAGAAGACGTGATTATTTCAATGGGGGGGGGGGGCGGGATCTGAGTGGCAGCCAGAGAACCACAATCTATAGGGAACTGTGGAGGTGATTAATGAACACAGTGTCCCTAGAGACAATCCTGGTAGAAAGCCAGCGAGGGTATTGCTCAATTTATACAGGGAAAAGAAACAAAGGCTGGTTGATTGGAAGACTAAACATAGTGGCTCAAATAAAAATCTTTTTGTCCAGTTTCTGACAAAAGGTTTTCTGACTGAAGACCCACTGAGCTGGGGAAGAGACCAGATTCCCAGGAGGAGGAGCCCTACATCACTGTCCCAGGGTATATGTAAGGATTTCCCAGTGCTTCCTCTAAGGGATCTGCAGAACTTGTGGCCCCGTTGCTAGTGGGCATATGAGAAACAAGTAAACAATGGAATTTTTGCCCAGGTTGGGCTCATAGAAGATCCAACGGGTCCACAAACCCATGCTGTGGTCATTTCCCTGGAGTGGATGTAACTGGGAGCTGCAGAAACCTGTATCAGTTTCTTTTTTTGTAAAATGAGAGCTGTCACTGTGAGATAAGGCAAACTCTGAAAGTATGCCCACCTGACTAATGTAGCAATTACAGAAAAAATTTTTGACCTTGGCATGTGTGGTATAGTGGAAAACAGTGTTTACCTTAAGGACCTAAATAATTTAGAGGTGGTCCCTGGCATATCTCTATTTAATTCACAAGTCTGGCACCTACAAAAGTCAGATGGAGCCTGAAGGATGACACAGGACTACTTCTAATACAACCATGCACAGCACCATTGCATCTGCAGGACCCTGTGTGGTGTCTTTGTTACAGCACATGGAGATGACTTGGGGAATGTAGGCTGTGGTGTCTGATGTGGTGATGTGTTCTTTCCATGTCAATCAGAAAAAGGACCAGATGAAGTTTTCATACACTTGAGACAGAAAACAGTACTCATGTATAGTCTGTACATGATAAATAGGAATGATCCAGACATTTACCTTAATAAAGTTAGAAGAGACCTGGTGTATCTAGACTCCTGATGAACATCATACCTTTCCATTTCATCAATTATACACTAACTTGACTAAATGTAGGAAGAAGTAGCAGAACATTGGAAGCCACAGTTGAGACCCATAAGCTTAAGAGGGTTTGAGATGAGTGTTATGAAGATTAGGGACTAAGCATATAGGGAAATTTTAGAAATCCAGTGGTCACAAGCATACACAGTGGTGGAAATTTTACATTTTTTTTTGATCCTATCAGAAGATAAAGTCTAACCCTCCTTTCCTTGAATATGGGTTGACCTTATTAGCTCACTTCTAACCAATAGAATGAGGCAGAAGTGACATAGAGTAATTTCCAAGACTAGGTCATAAAAGGTACCATATTTCCCCCTTAGCTCTTCCTTCTTCTTGAGATGCTTGCTTGTTCTTAGAAGAAAACCATCCAGCTTTGAGAAAGCTAAATAGCTGTATTAAAAGGCCATGTGCAGGTCTTTCAGCCTTACTAGCAGCTGAGCGCCCAGTGAGCAGCCAGCATAAACCAGCAGACGTGTAAGTAAGCAATGCTTCTCCGATTCCACCCTCAGCTGTCAGCTGCCCCACCTGTTACATGGAGCAGAGGCAAGCTGTTCCCACCACGTCCTGCCCAAATTTAAGATATGTGAGAAAAACAAATGTTGTTGTTTTAAGCCATTACATTTTGGATAATCAGTAGATGACAGGAATAGAGGCTGTAGTACAACTCAGTCACAGAGAGCCTTGAAATGCAGTTGTGAGGAGAAAACCTACCAATGGGCTAAATTTTGGATGGCATACCTAGTAATTTTCTTTATGTTAGGAAGAGAAATGGCCCAAGGTTAGGAAGAGAAATAAACTTATGTCAATGGCAAATGATTTGACCAGTTCATCAGGGACTTGAAAGAGAATGATTGGAAGACTTGGGCTTACTAACAATAGTAAAGATGGTAGGTTCTCAAAATAATAGAGGCATGAGATCCCTGAAACAACATGGTCTAAGGTAGAGGCATACACCTTGACACATGGGTGTGAGCATGAGATGTGAAAATATTACATGATTGTCAGGGCCGGGACTGGCCAGTTCTCCAGCCCTGGCCTATCTAATTGTCTGGACATGGACCGCTGTGCTACCTGAAAGCATGGAATCAGCTCCCCTTAGGTACTGGAGAGCAATTTGTCTTAGTAGGAGAGAGAGAGAGGGAGAGGGAGAGAAAAAGAGAGAGAGAGACTGACTTAGTAGGAGAGCAAATCTTAGCAGTCTTCGTAGAAGAGCGCCGAGCAGGCACCCTCTGAGGAGGAGGAGCAAAAGAGTTAGAGTGAGTGAGTCCATGAGGGAATGAATGAACCTGGACTAACCTGTCCTGTGGCTCTTTATAAAAGTAATCCCGTGGCTATTTGCACCACAGGTGTGAAGACTGCCAAGAACTCATGCTCGTGCTCTTGTGCTCTTGTGTTTAGGAGAGCTGAATCCCTTCCCCATGCCCTTATCACCGAGGTGTTATCAAGATGTTATGTCACAGGTGTTTCTTATAGTTACAGAGCGTCAAAGCTTAACTCTTTCTTCTCTTTTCCTTGAATCATCCATCTGGTCTCCTACACATGATAACACCCACAAGAGAGCATCTGCCATGGAAGGAGCCCTAAAAAACATACTAGCCTAGTAAGTTGGTCAGGGGATATGAACCAGCTGTGTCATCAGCTATCCCACTGCCTGGCACAATGGGCACAGGAATTAAATAGCTATGGTGACAGGACAGAAGCTTCATTGCCTGGCTTTGACTCACCAAGGCTGGCCCAGCAGCAGAAACCAAGACTGAGCCCCTACAGTTTGGCACCATCCCTTGAGGAATCACTTGATGGCAAGTAGAGTATCTTGAAACCCTCCACCCTGAAAGGTACATCTATTTATTTTCACTAGAAGAGATACATATTCTTTTCTTCTCTCATAGTCTTTGCTACCACCACTATCTGAGGGTTTATTAAGCATTTTATCTACCAACATGGGATCCCAGCTGACATCTCATCTGACCAACTGTGATTCAGGAAGAAATAGGGCTTCTAGTACAGAACACAGTGGTGAAGAACATATTTAACACCCAGAAGTTCCGTGTTGGTATCTCGTTACTCTCTTGCCCAATTTTTCATGTAAATGGATAATCATATCTTTCACAGAGAGCCTTGGTGACTAGAAGTTAGACTCTGGTGATGAGAGTTTGAGTTACTCTATGCAGTAAATCACTGAGTTGTGGAAATCTAGAATGGATGACAAAGAATGGGAGAAAGATGAAAAGCCATTGCAGCCTTAAGCCGCAGCATTAGAAGCCGAGGGGCATGCCACAGACCTTCCTTATTTAAATTTCTCCCTGGTAAAAGGACCCACCAGCATCCCATAGAACTTGCAGAACTTCTAAAAAGAAGTGGATGTCAATGGTAATACAAGCAGTGGAATATATTGATGGTGTGCTATGCCGTCCACATCCTGCTTCAACACTGAAGGACTTATTCCAAGTTGCTGGGAGTTTTGCTGGCTGTCAGCCCTCATCTAGAAGCTTTTTTGAGAATTGCCCTTGGCAGAAGAAAGCCACTTTTCCCAAACTCCCTCTTGGCTTCCAAGCCAGTCCTTATTCAATGATGGGTAGATGTAGGCATATAAAATCTAGCCCCTTTGCCCCAATTTAGGACAATTCTGAAGAGCAGAATGTCCTAAAACACTAAAGTAATCCTCATGTAATCTCAGGGCCCCGCCATGTGCTTCCTTATATAGGCTAGGCTGGGCTTTCTCATAGCATGGTGGTCTCAGACCAGTCTCACTGTTTATATGGCAGCTCTTTCGTGAACAAGTACACATACAAACAGACTAGAAGCTGTATCACCTTTTATTGGTACATATCAGCTACATATCAAATAACCCCCAAACTTAGTGACTTAAAAAGAACAGCGATCACTTTATACTGTGCAAGGCTTCTGTGGGTCAGGAGTTTGGGAAAGGGTCAGGCAGGAAGTTGTGGCTTACAGTCTGTCACAGGGTTTCAGCTAGACAGGGATTGCAGCTGAAAGAACAGAGAGCCAAATCAGCTGGAAGCTAAGGAGGCATCTCTCTCTCCTCATGTAATCTCAGGGCCCCGCCATGTGCTTCCCTATATAGGCTAGGCTGGGCTTTCTCATAGCATGGTGGTCTCAGGCCAGTCTCACTGTTTACATGGCAGCTCTTTCATGAACAAGTACACATACAAACAGACTAGAAGCTGTATCACCTTTTATGATCCATCCTTAAAGGCCACATTGCATTGCTTTTATTATTCTCTGTTGTTGGAAATAATCAAGAAACTCACCCAGTTCCAAGGAAAGAAGATACAGACTCTTCTTCTCTGTAGGAAAAGTGTCATAGTGACATTGTAGGAAAAGCATGTAGTATACTAGATGTTATTAGAGGCATTTCAAAAAAATTAAATCTGCCACACTATTTCCAGCTCTGGAGCTCCCCTTAGGACCTCAGGTGGGCTGAGTCCTTGCTGGAGATTCAATCACAGAACAACATCTCCCTCTGCCCATTCCTTCTTCCTTTCCTTCTTTTGCAGGTGTCTTAATCCATTTTGTGTTGCTATAAGAGGATACCTGAGGCTGGATAATTTATAAAGACAAGAGGTTTAGTTTAGCCTATGGTTCTGCAGCATGTGTAAGAAGCATGGTGCCAGCAAATGCTTGGCTTCTGCAGAAGACTTTTGTGCTAAGTCAAAACATGTCAGAGAAGATCAAAAGGGAAGTAGGTATGTGCAAAGAGAGTTCAAACATGAGGAGCATCCTGGCTTTGTAACAACCCACCCTCTTGGAAACTAATCCATCCCCCCAGAACCAATGCAGTCTCAATGAGAGGAAGAGCTCACTTACCACCCTGAGAATAGCACCAAGCCATTCACCAGGGATCTCCCCCCCCCACCCAAACACCTTCCAGTAAGCCCCACCTCTTGACACTGGAGATTAAATTTCAATATGAGATTTGGTGAGGACAAACAGGTCATGTCCAAATCATAGTAATGAGCACTGATCCTGAGAGCACTTGCTAATCAACTTCCTTTGTTATGATTTTCATTGCCCCATCTGCCTTGCAGGAAACCTGACCTAAAACAACCAGTAGGCATTTAGGTTTTCCCTGCTGTGAACTGCATGATAATGTGCTTTGCTCAGTTTTCTGTTGTGCATCTGTCTTCTTATTAATTTCCAGGAGTTTGTAGCATATTCTAAATATTAATCCTGTCTCAGTTTTAGAAATTACAAATATCCTCTCCCAGACCATCATCTGCCTTTAACTGTCTCTATAGTGTTCTTTCCTTTATAGACAGCTAGACCTTTTGTACTTTGGGCATCTATTTTAAAGTCTTTTCCTACCCTCAAAGTTTTAAGAATGTCCTGAACATTTTCTTCTGTTAGGTTTATTTATTTATTTTATAATTCTGGAGTAATTTTAAATTGCAGATTGACAATTTATAATTGCCTCAATTTATGGGGTACTAAATGGTGTTCTAATTTATGAATATGGAATAATAGAATCAAATTAGGTAACGTAGCCATCACCTCCAATATTCAACACTCTGTGCAACAGAATAAAAAAAAAGTATACCTCTTATTTAGCTGAGATGTTGTACCCTTTGACCACAATCTCCCATTTCCCCTGCTCTCCAGCCTCTGTAATCACCATTCTACTCTCTGCTTCTATGAGTTTGATTGTTTTCGATTTCACAGAGAGGGAGAACAAGCAGTATTTGTCTTTCTGTGCCTGACTTATTTCATTCAGCATACTATTCTTCAATTCCATCCATGTTGTGGCAGATGACAGTATTTCCTTTTGTTTAAAGAATGAACAGTATTTCATTGTGTATATACACCACGTTTTCTTTATCCATTCATCTGTTGGTGGACACTTAGGTTGATTCCACAATCTTGGCTACTGTGAATGATGCTTCAGTGAACATGGGGGTACAGACACCTCTTTGACAATCTGATATCAAATATTTTGAGCAAATACTCAGAAGTGGAATAGTTAGCTTATTGGGGAATTCTATTTTTAGTTTTTTAAGGGACTTCCCATACTGTTTTTCATAATGGCTTTCCTAATTTACATTCCCACCAAAGGTACTTACATTTCCTTTTTAATTTTACTTTTCTTATTTAGGTTTTCATCCCTTCTGGCATCCACTTTGAACACGGTACATATGGAAATTCAAGATTATTTTTTCCACAGAGTGCATGAATTTTACCTATTAATTAATTAATATTAATTTCTAAACGATATGCCATTTTCATGTTTCTTGAGATCTTTTATTGATCAATTGCCTTTTACTGTCATATTATTGTTTCTTTTAAAACTTTTTGGGGTTGTGCCTGTGGCTCAAGGGCAGGGCGCCAGCTCCATATGCCAGAGGTGGTGGGTTTAAGCCCAGCCCTGGCCAAAAACTGCCAAAAAACCCAAAACTTTTTAGATGTATCATTCTGTGATACAACATACTTTTTTTTGCTCTTCTTTTTCAAAATTAACTTGGCTATTTGTATACTTGTATTCTTTCACTGCATTGCAGAATGAATTTGTAGAGTTCCTCCAAAGTTCTGCTTGGAATACTTATTAGATTGGTATTGCATATAGAGATCAGCTATGGAGGTCTGACATCTTTTACTTTTAAGTCATTTCATCAATTAATGCTGTGTATCTTTCCATTTTTTAGGATTATTGAAATGCTTTGCAATAGTAGTAGCATTAAGACTCCTTATCTAGTGGTGGATAGATAACAGGGATCTATTATTCCTGTTATTTATCAAGGCAGACATAGAAGAATTAAGAAAACTTGGAAACCTATATTTTTCATTTGACATTTGTTCCAAAAATACTAAATATTATTATTATTTTGACAGGGGCTGGGTTTGAACCCATCACCTCTGGTATATGGGGCCGGCACCCTACTCCTTTGAGCCACGGGTGCCACCCAATATTATGTTTATTTAAAATCTATTTAGCAATTAAGAAAAGAGAAACAATTGATAAATGAACAAAGATTTTGAACACTTAGTTTTCCAAAAAGAAATAGCAATGTTTTAACGTATAAAAAATGTTCAACTTCACCTATAATTAGAGAAATGCAGATTAGGAAAATAATATACACTATTTGCCTACAAAATTAACATATTTTCAGAAGTTTGACGATAGTATAATTAACAAGGTGTGAAGTGCTCACATAGATTTTTGGGGAGATTCCAAATAGATGCCAACTCTTTGAAGAGAAATTTATCAACATATTTCAAAATTAAAAATACACATAACATTTGAATGTACAGTTTTACTGGTAAACTTTTCTACCAGTGAAACTGTAAGTTTCATGTCTGTGCAATGTTGTATAAAGAAAGCTATTCATTAGAAGGAGTTACTGATGGTAACATATGGCTGGAATAACCTAAATGTCCATCAGAACAGTATGGCTAAAAAATTATTTGTATATCCACACAACAGAACATTATGCAGCCTTTGAAAAAAATTAGATTTAGCTTCTTCCTGTGAAATGGCCTAATTTCCAAGAATGTTAAGCAGAAAAGGCACAATGCAAAATGTGTGTACAGTATACCCCCACCTGCAGAGAGCAGAAAGGACGCATTAATATACATGTTTGTATTCTCATAGAATATCTCTGGAGTGATAATTAAGAAACAGATAATAGTGGTTGCCTCTGGGAAGGGCAACTGGGAACTGAAGGTTGAGGTGGGAGAAGACATTCTTTACACTTTCTATCCCTTTGAACTGTTTGGTTAATTTTTTTTTAACAAGATGTATATATTATTATTAAAAATAAATTTAAAACTATTCTAAAACTTAGTTTCATCCTCTCATGTAAGGTGGAGAATATTATCTCATATTAAAGAGGTTTTGCTGTATTTAGATTTGACCTAAAGACTTTATCCTCTCAGTTTATTTTATGTTCTTGTGTTACTTTCTGCATACTCCAAGGGATTATTAGGAGAAATGTTTTTCTAGTAAGAATTAGAGAAAATAATACCAGGGTTTTTAAGTCAGTGGCAATAGTAACTCCTTCTATTTAAAGTGAAAAGGGACTTGGAATAATGTTTGATTGCATTTCAACGATGTTGAAGCAAGATCTGGAGAATTCTGAATAGTGTGTACTAGCAGCTGAATAGTGTCTGTCCAACATTCCTGTGTTGAAATCCTAATATCCAAAATTTTAGAATGGAATTGCATCCGGAGATGGGGTCTTTAAAGAGGTAATTCTGTTAAAAAGAGTCATAAGAATGAATCATGATCAATATGACTTGGGTCTTTACAAAAAGAGGAGATTTGGAAACAGATGAGTACAGAGAGAAGGCCACATGAAGACAGAGGAAAAGACAGTCATCTGTGAGCCAAGGAGGGAGACCTCAGGTGAAACCAACACATCGATGCCTTGTCGTGGTCTTCTGGCCTCCAGAACTGGGACCGCCCTGTCTGTGATGCTTTGTCACGGCATCCCTGGCAGACTAACACAGTTTGGTAACAATTCACAACAATCTTAATTAAAAAAGAGTGACATCAAACTTTTTTATATCATTTTAGAGTCCTGGGATTGGAATGTATAGACAGACTAAGCTGAACAGTCCTTGTGAGGCTTTTTCAGAGGGTCAGGGATCGCTGGGGGCGCCCCCCCCCCCCCCCCCAAAACAATAACTTATGTTGAGGGGTGGGTTTGGGGGGGGGGTCGCAGACACTAATAAGTTGAGGGTGGTGGTGGTTAATTGTGTGTGGTTGTTTTGT
>CAUYQV010153920.1:0-28525 GCA_963574575.1 Galagoides demidoff | reverse complement strand
TTTTTGAGACGGAGCCTCAAGCTATCCCCCTGGGTAGAGTGCCATGGCATCACAGCTCATAGCAACCTCCAACTCCTGGGCTCAAGCAAGTCTCCTGCCTCTGCCTCCCAAGTAGCTGGGACCACAGGCGCCCGCCACAGCGCCGGCCATTTTTTGGTTGCAGCCATCATTGTTGTTTGGCGGGCCCAGGCTGGGGATTTGAACCCGCCACCTTAGGTGTACGTGGCTGGCACCTTAGCCAATTGAGCCACAGGTGCCGAGCCAACAAAGATATTTTAAAGAGTAAAAAGGAACACCAGTATTCAATAAACTTGTCTTGGGGGGAGCATAAATCAAGACTTTGTTGGAGAGACTTAGATGAGTGATCAGTTCAGGCTGTGGTCACCCTCGGAGGGAATTTGTAGTATCTGTTCTTCAGAAAACCATCTTATGAGATTGTCGGGTGAGCTTTCCCTCCTTACGTAGTTTACATTTTGTGCTCAGATTTAGACTGTCTTTCAAACTGCCAGTCATGTTCAAAACTCTATCACTTATTGCTTCACCTCGGGAAATTTTGGGGAAACAGTCAATAAATCCTTATAAAGGTATATTTTCATAAAGAGGTCTTCAATGCCTTGTGGAAAAGAACTGGACATTTTCCTTTCCAAGCAAATATTTATAAGTTTTACTTTAAAGATAAAAATTCTTATATATTAGAGAAAGTGTTACTAATAAAAATATTATTTCATGACTATTATGGGATTTAATTTTTAGATTTTTAAAAGTTTTTCAGTAAAATGTGATCAAACTGGAAACAAACTGAAGTGGAATTGATTGCGTGCCTAAATGGAGACTCTCTGAATGCACTTCTAAATGCATGATAACAATTTAGAATTGATTCCTACTGCTGTGCTAACAGCAGCGATATTTCAAGGCAATGAATTTTAAAATTTGATCTATAAAAGTAAATAATTTTGAGTCTAATGTTTTATGAAAGAGAAGAGAAATATTTAAGCCTATAATAAAAGAAGAGTGAAGAACTGAGGCAACTATTTCTCACTGGTCAGGCTGTATTACAACATAATTATAGCACTTGGGAAAATATAGTTCAAGGAATAAAGTTTTACTGGATTATCTAAAGATTTCAGGTAGAATTAAATCTAAGCTAAGATGATGTACAGGTGAACAGAAGGGCAGATTATTTTAAAAGGACTATAACACTATACAATTTAACATTTAGCATATAAGTTAGCATTTATAAAACGCAAAGCAAAACATAAACTAAGTTCTGTTCTGAGGTGAATATGTTTTACATATTTATAACTTGTCAGGCTTTCAAGGACAGGGGCTCATTTATTTTTCATTTTTAGTTTGCACTCGATGTAGCTGTACATATATTGGGCCCACGATGGCTATTTTGAAATCAGTGTTTAGTGACAGGCCAAATGCCCACTGCCAATAGACTCTCATGAACATTTTTTAAAATAAAAGAATTTCAAGAGAATATGACAGTTTATTTGAGATGCTGTCTCCTTTGAAGTGAACCAACCTCCTTTACTGTCGCTATTTTATTGGATTCAAACTTTCTGCTATTTTATTGAGTGTGTCTTGTCTTTTTTTACATAGTTTAAGCCTTGATCTTCTTTCAAACATCCCTGCCTTTTGTTATACAACCTATCAAATGTCTACTACCCTGCACAACCAAGACATTTTATTGTAATTTGAGAAATGTTATAACATTTTTTACTCATTTGAAAAGAGTATTAGGATTTATAGCCACAAGGTTTTACTAAAAAGTTGTTAACAGCACTTTCTTTTTACACAAGTTTCATCATATAGAAAAATGTGTTTATTAAAATGATTATTTACATCATTTATAGGATTTCAATCAAGACAATAGATAAAATCTTAGTGTTGGAAACAACTTATTAGGTAAAGATGATTTATAGTAACAACGGACAATCCACTTACTGCATAAGAATCATTTTTCTTATGATTCACTTAAAAGTGCCTAATGAAAAAATTTATAAATGGAAAAATACTGCTATACTGACATAATTTAAAAACAATACATTCATATATATATATTTGCACCTCATATAATGAAATAAAACTTATGCCACTTAATTTTTTGTCTTTTTACCTGTTATTACATTGAAGTCCCAAACTGTTGCTTCTCTTAATGTACATATTGGGTAGTAGTGAAATCAAAATTAATTGATATATGCTTATATTGTAAAAGTGCTATTATTGATAAAATGGCAAATTGACCAACATGAAGCGATGAATTACTGGATTAGAACTGCAATAATGCTGTATTATCCCACAATGTGCATTGTATATAACTGGTATTGAAATCAAGGGAATCAGATATTTTATATGCTTTAAATTGAGGGAAAACGACCTTTTATACCATTAAGAGCCAACCAGGCTGTTAGTAAAGCTGAGTTTTGGAACATTGTTTAGAAAATATTCACCATTGGAAAAAAACACAGGTTGCATATTATATTAAAGGTTCTGAACATTTAGTCCAAGTGTCTGTATGTGCATGTTTAAATTGACTACAATGCTATAACCCACATACTCTGACACAGGCAACATGCGTGTTTGTGTATGTTTAAGGTATGTAAGAGTCTGCACGGATTTGCTAAAGTTTTATTTTATCTTTAGGTACAAAACTACTATGAGAGAGAAGTATCCATCTTTAAACTTGTAAATAATCTGTTCAATAATATTTGTATGTGTTTGGTGCATTATACTTTACACAATTTAAGATTGGGAAGCAGAGATTTGAACCTGCTTTTCAGACTTTTCAGAACATATTATGTAACCTTTGATGAGTCATTTAACTATTCATATGTTACTTATCTATAAAATAAATTTTAACAAGTGTATAGTAAAATATTTTTTCTAGATTTGAACTTTTATGATTTTTATAGCAAAAAATTTCTATACCCTTTTTAACTTCTTCACTGCAATGGAATTGCTTCTAGGGCTAGATAGAGAATGATACTCTGGAGTCATAGGCAAAGAAAATATAATTAGAAATCCCTGTGAGGGAACATGGGGAAAGATGGACTCCCAAAGACACAAGAGTTCAGCTACTAAATTTATTATTTCCTCTCTTGACCAAAAAATGCTGTTGAAATTTCTAATTTTATGATAAGCACATTTAAGAGGGTAAGAGAAAAACACAAAGGAATTCTAGTGCCTGTCATTCTTAAAGTGTAAATTAAAATTATATTTGAGTTGTGTTAAATTTTTTTTAAAGTAGGGCTAATGATAGATCATATGTACTGAGAAATGGGTACTGTGCTAGGTGTGTAAGGAGGTCAATTTTATTTAGTTCTCAAAATACTATGAATTTGGTTCCATTGTATCAACATGGAAACAGACATAATTCTGAAGAAGTGATACTTTGGGTAAAACCTTAATTTTTAAATCCCATATAATTAAATCAAGAAAGTTTTCATCCATTTCCCTGCCCCTAAGCTTACCTCTCCATAAAACCTTCCCCCCAAATAAAGATGGATCATTAAAAAATAACTAACCTTCAGGGACAGCAATTAACTTTTCTCCCTTAGCACTTAAGAAAGGTTTACTATCAGCAAAGTATTTCCTGTCTAGTCGTGATCTTTTTTATTTTTTTAACATATTCTGAGACTATAGCCTTTCTAAATTTCATGCAAATTATGAAATATCCATTAACATATTTTAGATAATAAATTATCATATATTGTTAAATACTGAGGGGGAGAGTGCTAATTGTGATAATTGGCTTCACTGCTTTTATTTAAATGAATAACAGAAGAGACCCACCAACAAAAAGTCAGAGAATTAAAATCCTAGGAAGCTGTCAATACTTTAACTAGTTGTGGTCATCATTTTATTCATCAAAATGTATAGAAGTAATGAAATCCAGAAGGTAACTGGATAAAATACCTGGAAAAGAAGAGAAGGGGAAGGTAAAGAAAGAGGGATAAGGGGGAGCTAAGTCCACATAACAACCCTGGAACCAAAGGATTAAATCCATTGCGGTGAATTTCTCATAGTATAGAATTCCTTTCTTGTTTTCCCTTAGCACTGCCTCATCTGCTTTCTTTCTTTGGTTTCCTTTTTGGCTGTTTTAATGTCTAAGCCTTTCTCTTTCCATTCTTTTTTTCCTTGTCCCTTATTTTCTCTGTTTTGTCATCTCTAAAAAGAAATTAGCTTCTACAGTTGAATATAGTCAGTAGGCAAGGAAAATTGTGGTTATAAGAAAAGAAGTTGGTGGGGTATTTTTTTGTTTTACTACATAAGGCTATATTCAAAGTAGCCATTCTCATTAGTATTCTTAATCAAAATGTATAATATTCTGGTGAAGCTGTGAGAAACCATTGCTGAGAGTTTTGCTTCACTCCTAATGAAAATATAATTTGGTAGTTTTAAAAGTTTCCCTTACAGTTTTCACCTAAATGAGGATTAAATAATTATAAATATATAGAGACATAGGCTCTGGTATATACATATTGGTTATTATTTTGCTGATATATTTTATGATAATTATTTTAACTAAGCCATAATTTTATAATTAAAATAAGCAAAACTAATAATTAAAAATAAATAAAATCTGAAAATTAAGAGAATATAAAGCATAAACATATTAATGTAAGACAGAAATTACTCAATGTTGAAACAAATTACTAAAACAATAAAATGAAATTCTTTTAAAAGTATTCAGATTCTAAGCATAACAAAGAGTAATAATAAATATAATAAATTCTAGTTAGTGGAAAAACAGTAGTTTGACTTCTGATTTTGCCATGGCTTACTGTGTGAACACTGGCAGCTTTCCTTTTTTTTTTTTTTAATGGTGATGTTATGTTTTATGAAGAATTTCCTACAGTAAAAGAAATACATATATTTTATTTTATTTTTGATTAATATGAGAGTACAGAGGATTAGGTTATGTTGTTCGCATTTGCTAGGTAGAGTTCCAGTTATAGTTGTGCACCTCACCCAGGAGGTGTGTCATTCACCCTTATACTGTGCCTGTTAGGTAACAGTGCACCCATCTTCCTTCTCCCTCCTACCCCTGTTGATACCAGACAAGGTGACACCAAGACCAGCCACCTCAGTCCTGGACCTGTTGATGTTGCAGCAAATGGAGGATTTGGCCGGACACAGCAGGAGAAGACACTGGCTCCCTGCTATCTTCTCACATGGACTTCTGGTAAGTGTATCCCTGATTGGTCTGTTTTCAAGACCTAAAATCTCATTGGACAACTGACCATAAATCACAAGGACCTCCCACTATATAAGCCCCTAAGCAGAGAGCCCAAACACAGAGAGACCTCCAAGAGAGAGCAGGAGAGCAAGGAGGTTTGGTTCTTTGTGAGAGCTGTAACACTTGTATTATAAAAACTATCTTACTGCTGATATGCTCTGCAAGGGGGCTTGGTTCTTTGTGAGAGCTGTAACACTTGTATTGTTAAATAAAACCTAACCTACTGCTGATCCTGTGGTTCATCGCTTCATTCTTCAAACCACCGAGACCAAGAGCCTAGAACTCCGGTATCACTGTCCCCACTTCAGTTTGTGTTTTTCTCTTCTGTTGGTGAGTATTTGTTTGTCTACAGGCTCCCTACTAGTATTGAGTACATTGGATACTTGCTTTTCCATTCTTGTGATACTTCATTAAGGAGACTGCTATCCAACCTCATCCAGATTAATAGAAAAGATGGAATGTCTCCATGTTTTTAGGCTGAATAGTGTTCTATAGTATATCCACATACCACAGATTATGAATTCATTCATGTTTTGACGGGCACTTGGTTTGTGTCCACATCTTGGCAATTGTGCAATAAACATTCTAATGCAAAGGGTTCTATGGTAAAATGATTTTTTTAAAGAATATATTTAAGTCATACACAATCATAATTATAATTTTACTTATAAGGATAATAAAACTAACACCCATGTACAAAATTTCTGGGTAATATTTTACAGAGTTGCTTTGAGTATCTATGGCAGAAAGAATGACAATGATTTAACAAAATTTTAGAAGAACAATAAAATAAGTCAAAAGAAAATTATTAAAGTTTAAATGAATAAAAATAGTAGATAAAAAAAGAATAAAGAATTGGAAATTTAATCCTATATAAAATTAATAGCATTCATAAACCCTTGGCAATCCTGATTTAAGTAGAAAAAAAGAAATAAAATAAATACATTATTGTGAATAAAAAGTAATATATAGCAATAGCTTAGAAGATGTTAAAAGCAATTATCATTGAGACAATAAATTTCAAAACCTAAAGGGACATTCATTTTTTAACATTATAAGTTGCTAAAATTTATAAAAGAAGAGGTAGATATCATAAATTATAGAATTTAATCAATAACTCATTGGTTAAACTGAAAACCATACTAACTTTAAACAAAATTTGAGGGTTGTCATAGTGTTAGGCCATGACAAGCATTGTGGGGTGCTCCTGTATTAGCCATTTGGGAGGCTCAAGGCAGGAGGATTGCCTGAACCCAGGAGTTTGAAGTTTTTGTGAATTTGTCATTTTTATGTTCATTGTCCTAACATTGCTATTTCAAAAGGTTCATCTCTGAAAGGCTGATTGCTAAAAAAGTGTTTGCCTTACCCTAAAAAAAAAAAAAATCTGAGTTCACTGAATGAGATTATCAACAGAATTCAATTTCTCTATTAACATCTGAACTGATGAGGTCCAGTATCAGCAACTTGTACCCGAAACTTTAATGAAGAATCTCTGAGACATTTTTCAGGTCAGTCAATCAATCATGCAGTAAGTTTTAATGAGCACCCACAGGGCATGCAGCTTCTATCCTGCCTTTTTCTTGGCTTTAAATCTTGCACTCCTGCAAGGAGTTTCTTATCACCTGTGAAGCAAGGAAAAGCTACCACGTTCTCCCCTAATAGATTTCAGGTTTCTGTTTTAAGCATTAATAGCAAAACTATCCAAAGGAGTATGAAACAGAACTATTCTGTATTCTCTCACTTTTAATAAAGCCATGATTTTTGGTGTAGGCAAAAAGTGATTTCAACTCTGAGTTTGGGTTACAGCCGCTACCCCAAATTTCCTGTCTTCACTGCTGTCCTTTGAATTTGAGCGCACTATACATTTATTAAGTGCTTTCTAGTTTCTAGACACATTGTTCAGCGTGGAGGCACTAAAAGATGAATAAGATAATGGAATCATTTTAAAAGTCTTTACATTCTAAGTATAAAAATATGATAATATAATAAATTCTGATTAGAGAAAAAAATGGAAGTTTGACTTCTGGTTCTGCTATGACTTATTGTGTGAACATTAGCAGGTTTCCTGTTTTTCAAAAAAGATTATTATGTTCAGATTCTATGAAGAACTTCCTATAGAAAATATATTTAAGTCCTATACTATCATAGTTATAATATTATTTATAAGGACAATAATAAAACTAATACCCATGTATAAAGTTCCTGATTAAAAGAAATAGACTATTACGAGTGATTTTGTTGCCTTCTCGTTTCTCCTGCCCAACTACATTACTTTTTCTACTCCTAAAAATTAAAAGAACTTCTGAATTTTTATTGTGTTTTATTATGTGTTTATTATTACAGCATATATTTCTTATTTCATTACAACTAATTTTGAAATATATTAATGGTGTCTTAACCATGCGATATTTTTTGAAGCTTGCACGTTCTAATGATGATGATTCAAATGCAAGAAGACAAGCCCAGCTGTATCTGTGCTTATAAAGGTGCTTCTCACTTCCTGTCCATTAGCATGCTCCTGGCCAGAACAAGTCATGTGACTATGCTCAAGGTCAGTAGCACAGGAAAGATACTTGCCTTTATGTGAGAAGACGCACAGGCCAGGGACAATGGCTCACACCTGTAATCACTCTGGGAGGCTGAGGTGGGTGGATCTCTTGAGCTCAAGAGTTTGAGACCAGCCTGAGCAAGAACGAGACCCCGTCTCGACTAAAAATAGAAAAATTTAACCAAGCGTTGTGGTGTGCTCCTCTACTAGCTATTTGGGAGGCTAAGGCTGAAGGAATCCAGGAGTTTGAGGTTTTTGTGAGCTAGACTGATCAGAAGATACTCTAGCCTGTCTCAGAAGAAAAAGGGAAGGAAGAAAGAAAAATTCACATAGCAAAGCACTTGGACAGCATGAAATACAAATACTCGAGAAAAGTTAATGCTTCATCAACATTTCATTCTAATTTCTGTACAGTATTCCCTCTTGTGCCTATACTGCTATTTTTGTAACTATTCTATGCACGGTAGTTTTTTTAATTTTTAATTAAAATGCTAATCTGATTATTCCAATTTTAGCATACATGCTGCTGAAGCGAGCAACATGACAGATTTTAGAGTTGTTTCGGTTCTTGGTTGGTGTGAACTCTGCTGCTGTGTTCTTTCAGGGCCATTCTTCCCATGTCAGCATAGGAGCACTTTGGGAGCCACGTACGTTGCTGCAGATACTTGTACATGTATCCTCTTTCCTTCTGTGATTTTCATTTTCTTATTGTGTACATTTTGATAGACAAAAATCATTAGTTTTTAGATTGTCTCAGTAGACATTTAATGTTTTTGTGACTTTTTAAGGAAACTCCTCTTGGATTGTTATTTTCTTGTTTTCTTTAAAATCTTAGGGAATTAAGAGAGATCATGAGTCATCAATGAATTAGCTCAAATTTTTATCCTCTTTCTGTCATAGGATTTTACATCAAGACAGAGGACCTACCCACATGACATAATACTATTTTGCATCACTCTAAGAGTAGATACGCAAATAGTTACTACAACAAACTTTAAAATAGTAATAAATAAATACGGTCAACTGCCAAAGACCCTGGGATGACCTTTATTTTGAAAAATAAGATAATGCCTATTTCTAATACCAGAAGAATTACCCAAAACTTGGCAGATGTCCAAGCCAACTAAAAACAATTCTGTTTTTCATTGTGGTGAAGGCTTCATTTTACACTTTAAATATACATCTTTTATGGTATTTCAGTTATGGTTCAATAAGGCTATTTTTAAACATGCTTTATCTAATTATCTCTAAGCATTGTGGCTCCAGAACCTAGTGGATTGGAACAGAGGTAGCCAAAATGGCAAGATCAAGGTGAAGTCTCTAGGGAAGTCACAAGAGCAAACAACATAATCTAAAACGTATTATGTATAGGTAGTGTTCTGGTGTTCCGGTGGTAGTTTTTAATTGGCTAGCCTCTAAGTACATATGTTTTAAAATCAATCTGAAGAAGCTCCTGTGAGGTCTTTCTTGTTCTTTTCTTTTTTTTTTTTCCGTGAATATTTACAGAACATCAACTATAGGCAAAACATTGACATAATCACTAAAGATGATATTGAGACAAATATATCAATTTTAGGAGGAAACAAAAGCATTATCTACAAATCAATTATGAAATAAGTGTACTCATTACCACCACTCCTAGTAAAGTTGAAGATCTTAGCTAGTACAATTATGATAACTTAAAAATCCCAATAGTTTGTAAAAAAAAAAAAATACAAATTTCATTACTTCTGAGTTACCAAGTTACTTGCAAGTTACCAAAAACAATCTGTGAGGTCTTTCTGCCTTTAAATTTGTAGTAATGTATAAATCACTACCATCCAAGATAGGTAAAGAGCCAAAATCTACCATGGCTTTCTCAACAGTCCACACTTGTTCACTCGCTCTCATCAGGAAGTAACAATCATCCTTTTGTCTGTTAAAAGTTATCCATGGTGAGTTTCTGCTGTATTTAAGAAAATAGCAGGAAGTGAAAGTCATAATTCTTTCAGGCCACTCACAGGGAGAAGGTATGCCCACTTGAACGTGGAACTAGTGGATGTCCAGCTCTCTCTTCTGTCTACTTTCCTTTTTTTTTCGGAGATGAGTCTCATTATGTCACCCTCGGCAGAGTGCTGTGGCATCACAGCTCACAGCAACCTCAAACTCCTGGGCTCAAGCGATTCTCTTGCCTCAGGCTTCCAAGTAGCTTTCCTTCTACTTTCCAAACAGAAGAATAATGGAAGCTATATCTTGTGAAATAAGTTTTTTGAGAATATTTGGATTTAGCTGAAAATATTGACTAGATTTCAAATATTCCCTCAGTAATTAAAAAAATGGCAAAGTATTGTTTTGCTTTTTCTCCACAAACATGGAATGTTGTTACCCAGTTTCAGTTGCATCCAGATTAGACACTTGAATTGTTAAAGTTAAAATAAAGTTACAATTCACATTTCCAACTCGTTATTATCTACCTGTAAATATTTATACATAGTAAAGCATACCCAGCTGCAAAGTATATGATAAATTCAAGATGGCTTGTTCCCCAAAATAAATTGACCTACTTCCTATGTTGTTTTTTGTTCATTTGTTGGTAAGGAGAATGCACTTCAATATGAAGAAAATGGAAAGTTCAAATCCAAAGGAGAATTTAAAATACTTAAAAGATGTTTTGAAGTGCAAACTCTTCAGAGGTTAAACTCTTTTCCCAACTATACCCTTTACTACTACAAAAACTATCAAGTTCATGGCATATCTTTTAATGTAAAACATCACCCTTCCAATGATTTTCAAAGCAAGCATTTCATTGTATGACAGGCAACATTTGTTTAAACTATGAAGACTCTACATGAAGTTTGGTTATTTATATGTATTTGTCCATGTCTTGGAAAATACAAGGCTCAGATGATCAAGTGCAATATTTTCAAGAAAGAAAATCATATAGTGCTTCTTTATGATATCATAAAGAATATAAAAAGCCATAAACCTATCTTAATTAGCATATTTTATTAATTAAAGAGTGGAGATTGGGTAATAAATGACTCATTGTACATGTAAGAAAATAAGAACAGAATTCTATCCAGCCTTTCCCTACAGAAGCTTTTGATGTCTATGAGAAATTAAAATGATAATATATATTCTCTTTTGATTATAACATAGAAGAGATTTTATTTTGCATTTTTACTTTAGTTGTTCTTCCTTGTGTAGGTACCTTGTAAACAATGTTAACCTTGTATATCTTACACTGAATAATGAGTTGATATCCTATAGTCTTACATACCAACCACATAAACCTAGCATTGACGAGCAGGGATTAGGTCAATTTACTTAAAATGTGTGTAAATGATAGGTACACATAGAAATTGTGTTATATAATTATTGAATAATATGCCAATTAGAAGAGCTAGATGGGAGGTTTAAAAAAATATCTATTTGTACATATTATTTTATGGATTAAATATTTATTTCTAATCTACTAAAATTAATAATTTTTTGAAAGCATTGTGCAATCAAGAAGAATATTTTAAGAGTTAGCATAAAAAGAAAATGTATAAAACTTATGAAAAGGAAAGTCAAAGCAAGGAAAATACTTGAATGGATTTATAATTCTTTGCATTTCCAAAGGTTTGTAGGCACAAAAATAAAATATGAGAACTCATTAGCATATTTATAGAATATCACTGTATTTTTCTAAATATGATTCAAAACTAAAGACCTATATTACTGAAGAAAGGATTGTTTCATCCAAGTTGCATGCTTTTTTTCCCTCCTAGTCGAATTACAACACAGATGAACTACTACTACGCAAAGGAGATTTTAGAGTATTTAAAACATGTATTTATACCTTTTAAATATATAACACATAAAATGTATTTAACAAAATGCAGTAAGATTTAGAGAATGCTTACATAAAACACAGATCATGATTACAGAGTATTTTCAAAAAAGCTAAAACAGTAACCACATTGTTTGGTTCATAAAGTGTATCTTATCAGAAACACTTGAAAATGAGGTTTGAGTGTTTTAGAATATTTTCTTCCTTTTCAGGTAAATAATTATTTATTTAAAAATAAGGCCACAACTACATTGAAGTTTTAAATGTTTAAAATCTAAATCTCAGGGTAGTTTATAAGTTAACTTAGTTCTCAAAATAAATAACCCTGAAAGCCTCAAAGAATCAAATTATTTTATCCAATAATTAAAATGTTGAAATAAAGATCATCAAAAGAATTTAACTCAGGCTCCTCTCAAGAGAAAAAGAGTTGTGAATTATTATCGAAGGATAGTGTAATTTTCTTTATAATTTAGCATTTAAAAATTTTTTTTTTGAGACGGAGTCTCAAGCTATCCCCCTGGGTACAGTGCCATGGCATCACAGCTCATAGCAACCTCCAACTCCTGGGCTCAAGGGAGTCTCCCGCCTCCGCCTCCCGAGTAGCTGGGACCACAGGTGCCCGCCACAAAGCCTGACCATTTTTTGGTTGCAGTCATCATTATTGTTTGGCGAGCCCGGGCTGGGGACTCGAACCCGCTACCTTAGGTGTAGGTGGCTGGAGCCTTAGCCGATTGAGCCACAGGCGCCAAGCCTATTTAGCATTTAAACTTATCTGGTTGTAGTCATTGCTGGAGAGCCCTGACTAAGCTTCTTGATCAACTCAGGGATCACAAATGTTATAGAAAATAAAGATAATTCATTGAGACTATAGAGTCACGGTTGACTGTGATAATATTGTGGGCCACGAATGTAATTTTAAACTGTTGAGTCACATATTTATAATGATAAAACAGGTGAAATTAATGTTAATGTTCAAAATATCACATTAATTTATAATCAATATAAAATTATTGAAAAGATGTATATCACATTTTTTCAGCTATACTAACTTTTGAAATCTAGTGTGTATTTTATACCTGCACACACCTGAATTTGTACTGAACAATGGAACATTATTATGTGTGTGCACAATTTCAGAACCAGAAAGTTAAGTGTTATATGTTTCTAAAATTCTCTGATTAAGGTGAGTAAAGATGTCTGTCACTTTGATCTATTGCCTTTGTTTAAAAAAAAAAAACAAAAAAACTTTTGGATTATGCTGTCTATTTAGATGTGATTTCAATAACCAGCCATTTTTTTTCTTCACAGTCTCACATAGCCAAGAGGATCCTTAAATAATTTAGTTTACTTTTCTTATTTATCCCCATTTGATTCTGTGTCTCTTCATCAGCAGTCTAGAAACTCAATTTTCAAGCTGATTTCCCCAAGCCTAACAACCTTTGCTAAGGTCGCCACACATTTCTATCTTTACAAGGTCCTAATTTCAGAGTTTTTTTCATGGAGTTGAAAGTAAGAAAATAGCCCACTATAATATTTGAGTATAAATATTCTGAGAAGTCTTTCCTGAGAATAATTGTATATAATCAAAAATTACCAATATTAAAAGAAATAGCTACCATGGACTACAAATGAATGACACAATCTAAATACTGAAATGCATTTAATGTGTGAAATAACCATATAACACACATTCCTAGCAACAGAGATTCAATTTGTCAGTTCTGAGTATGAATAACTAAAATTATTTCCCATTTATCTCTCCCTCAAAATATTGACCTATATAAAAATTATAGTGTGCTGGTCTTTCATGTTAGAATGATTTCCAAATTTATTTCTGTGCTACTGAAACATAAGATGTCATGACAGTCGCAATTCTTTAAATATATTTTCCATTTGAAATGTTTATTTGCTGTAGCATTTCTTAAACATTACAGATCATAAAAAGAGGTTAAACAACAAGCCCTTCCATTTGGCACTGTTTTGCTTTTGCATTGTGAAAGGTGTGTTTAACCTTTTATTTCTTAGAGCAGAAGCTGTATAAAGGCATGTGAGTTGTACAATAACTATGCTAGGAGTGAGCTCCTTATGCCTCCAGGAAAGTAAGTACTCTGACATTCGCTATTTAAGACGTTAAATTTGTACTCATGTAAAGGTCAGAGAGAAAAGAAAATCTTCAAGGTGCTAAGTACAGTCAGTAGGGAAAACCCTTTGCTATTTGTAGACTGATGAGTATAAAAGAAATCTAATATTTTCCAGAGTTAAACCATTAAGAATGTATGTGAGTTGTTAACATCATAATAAAAAAGGACTTTCAAGAACAGAAGGAATCTATATGACATATAAACCTACAATCAGATTTTTATTTTTTATTTTTATTTTTTTGAGACAGAGCCTCAAGCTATCCCCCTGGGTAGAGTGCCATGGCATCACAGCTCACAGCAACCTCCAACTCCTAGGCTCAAGAGAGTCTCCTGCCTCCGCCTGCCAAGTAGCTGGGACCACAGGAGCCCACCACAATGCCTGGCCATTTTTTGGTTGCAGCCATCATTGCTGTTTGGCGGGTCCGGGCTGGGGATTCGAACCCACCACCTTAGGTGTACATGGCTGGCGCCTTAGACGATTGAGCCACAGGCACCAAGCCCAGATTTTTAATTATAGAGAAAATATTAGACATCTTTTAAAAATCCGAACCGCCATTTCTGGGATTGCAATTTTAATTCCAAAATATGTCCAAAAGATTTAGTATTCTCCAATATAATCTGGTGCTTGGTTATAATGAAGAAAAAGCCAATATGCCAAAGAAAGAGTTCTAATAGTATAATCCAGAACCATTTTGTCATAATAATTGCATTCTATTTAAATCCAAACAACAACTCTGCAGTAAGCCACCAACAAAACATAGAAACAGATTTCAGGTTTTTTCATAAACATACGGTGCTAGGACTTCAGGGAAAAACGCAAAGTAGTTGCTCTTTTTATTTTGTTCCCAAAACATATTGTTAGGTGAACTATAGAGGGTGCCAAAAATGTGTGCACATTTTAAGAAACGGAAAAACTATTAAAATTATAGTACTAACTCCCATTTGACTTCTGCAATTATAAGAGATACAAGGTACAATATACAAGATACACAAACAGTATAGGTACATATTATGTATTATAATTTTAATGCCGTTTTTCCTTTCTTAAAATGTGTAACATTTTTGGCATAATCTGTGTATGTTAAAAATATTCCTTAATATTCAAATCAGAAAGAGTTTCTTGTTTTATTTCTAATAAGAAAATAATAGAAAACTTTTTATTTTTAGTAGTCATTTTGCATGGATAATTTAAATATTCACAAAAGAAATTTTTTGAGAAGAAAGTGTACCTTCTAAATGTTACCATTTATCTGAATTTTCATCAAAGGTAACTGATTTTTCCAACAAAGTTTCTATGATTTGAGTCTTATTTTTTTTGAATTTTTTTCTCTATCTTTTCATTGAGAGATTATTGAAAAACTCATTACCTCATTTTATTATTGAGGTTTTGAAAATTTTTAAGATATATTTTGTGTGAATATACAGAGGCAGTAAAATATAAAGAAAGCAGGAATTAGCAATCAATAAAGGTAGATTGTTGGCTGTTAATCCTAGGAAGACAAGAGGTAATTTTACAAGGTCTCTTGTAGGACAGGCTATGCTCCTGGAAATGTTATAATTTTATATCTGGAAGTGCGCTTTGCATTTATTCATCCTGCATGATTTTTGTTTTCTGTACTTTTGTGTGTATATTTCTCCATAAAAATAATTTAAAACATTCATGTTCTTTCCAGTAGAAATGAGTATCAAATATAAAGGACAAAGTAACAAACCGTTCTCAGACTTCTCTAGAGCAGACCTCATTGCAAAAAAGAAAGTGGAGATGCATACTTTTCAGAGCTCAGAAAAATAAACCTAATCGTGCTATTTCCTACATTTGTGCATAAAATAGATATTCCTAAGAAAGAAACAGTACAACACTGAATACTACATTTTTATAAGAAAACTATGTGATAATGAATAGAGGTGACTGAAAAGGGGTGGAGATGGAAACTATGTACAATTATAGAACTGAAACTTTGGATACTGCAGATATAGATTAAATTGTACAGTTACTACATGGATCCAGAAGAGCTACATTATACTATAGAATACTTGCTTCATTATCTCAACAGCTCAGCACAACAAACATCACTTATTTCTGCTACATTCCTCCATAGATAAGAGGGCAGAGTGCATCTCTGCCCGTGGTAGTTGTTCAGAGAACCAGAATGGAGCTTCTACTCTCTCTGTAGCAATGGGAGTGGAAACTGGCAAGTCATACAGGGGGGTTTAAAATGGGTACATGTGAAATTTATTAGGTGTAGAATATAAATGTCTAAGCACAATAACTAAGAAAATGCCATGAAGGCTGTGTTAACCAAATGATGAAAATATTTCAAATTGTATATAAAACCACCCCATGCTTACATTAATGTACCCAGCTATGATTTAATAAAAATAAAAAAATAAATAAAAATAAAATTGACACTGTTTTTGTTTGGCCAGGAAAATCATAAGGCTACATTAAATGTGAACATGGATTGCCCCTTCCTCTAAGGCAATTCCATTCTACTCTACTTCTCAAGGTAACTATACTTGGTGATAGAGCTTTTAGGAGATAACTAAGATTAAATGTGATCATAAAAGTTGGGCACTAAAATGATAGGAATTTTTGCCTTATCAAAAGAAGAGAATCTCTTTCTCCTTGTCTTTCACACACACAAGTATAGGAGCAACAGCGCAAGACAATGTGAGTTTGCAATGAGAAGGCAGGCATCTGCAAGCCGGGAAGAAGCCTCATGAGGTTGGCACTCCTATCTTGAAATTCCCGCCTTCAGAACTGTGATAAAATAAATGTGTTGTTTAAGGATCTCACTTGTGGTATTTTGTTATGGCTTACCAAGAAGGCTAAGACTAGAATAGAAATTACAATACCACCATATGTTTAAAAAGCAGAGTGCAAGAAATACATATCAACAACACTAATGTATACCACATACAAATATTTCAAATGTAAAATTAAAATTTTAAAACAGGATTCGCAAAATTTGGAAAAAAATAGGAAGTTGTAAATAAAGTGAAAGTATATTAATTTTTGGATAGAAAAACAGTAGATACATGTAAAATTTGAAATAAAAACAACTTCAAATTCAATATTTCTACAGTACTCTTTGTATGTTTGGAGAATTCTGTAATGAGATTGCTTGTCAAAGAATATAATGTTTAATATTATAGTGAATAATTTGATTACCAAATGCATTTTCCAGTATTTTTCTGCATTAACAGAAGCACCAGAAACATTTTGATAAGTTTAGGATCAATTTTCATAAATATTTGCACAAATATTTTATTCTATTAAAAAGGGACTTTTATTTACATTATAAAGGATTGAGATAAAATAAAGAAGAAAGAATTTGGTGAGAAATTCTGAACAATAGTGTTACAATTATGTAATATTTTTAAGAAAATAATCTTTAAGGTCAATACACAGAAATTCATTGTAAAGTTCTGGAAGCTCAATCACATTTAAAATGTCAAGACCAACAGTCTATCTTTGCCTGTTTGTTGCAGTTTTAGCAATCAATGAAGACTATAACATCCTTAGCATATTTTTGCCTCCAAATGAATTCTTAGACCATCAAGACCAGAGAACAAGAAAACTTAGAATCCAATGTGTATTTGAGAAGATCAATAGAAGGACATGGTTTTCAATTACCCTGTCTCTGTGGGAGATAGCTACTTTCATCTTTCTATATTATCTCAGCTTTGATAATGCAATATTTAAATTCATACAGCATATGACTTGGATTATGTGAATTGGATTATGTGCTTATGTGTCTTAGAAAACTACATTGTATTGGTACAAATTTGAAGTTTCATTTTGAAAAATAATACTCATATACTCATTTGGGGAAAAATATATTTCATTTTAAGTAGTCTATATGAAAAGGTTGATTGAATAAGATGAAACCTTCTATTAACTTTTTTTGTCCTTTTATAATACCATTTATATAATAAAGTTATCTTCTTTGATTTTTTTGTATTCTTGATGACGGTATTTTACAACTGTTGCAAATGATAGATAATTTTCAAATATATGGAAATAATTAAAATATCTTTATTATTCTTTTTTCTGTATTTATTAATGTATTACTGAAAACCAGTTAGATACGTTAATCTGTGCTCCATTGAAAAAAGGTTGAAATAGTAATTTATAGTTTCAAGGACACTGTAGGATTTGAAAAATACTTTCTGAATATTAATTGCCAATAATATTTCTCTATAGCTGCACAATATAAAATCCAAAACAAAATAATTAATGAAACCAACTTGGAATTCATAAATTTCTTAATAAAAATTTCCTAATTTTTCTTCCTTATGTGTTTGTGCTTATGACTCATCAAATATGTCATTTTATAAAACTTCTTATTGTATTAAATTATTAATTATTCAGTACATATGTATATTTGTATCTATACATCTGTTTTATAACTGTTGTATGTATATAAATATATGCATGTATACTGCCTCCCAAACTATAAATTAAGAGCCAATTCAGTAAAATGTATAATCATAAGTTAATTTTGTTGTTTAGTAATTATATGATTATAATAATTAATGTTGTTATTTAATAATTATTAATAAATTCTTCCTATTTGCTTATGAGAAAAAACATAAACTGATATTCTATGAGGTCCACATTTATTAAAACAATCTAATATTTCTGATCTTGAGACTCTTCTCTTCATACATACATAAAAATACAGTGAAGAGATATATGTATTATGTTTAAAGCCTTATAGTTTAAAAATTACAAAGGGGAAAAAATGGCTTGCTATTGTGCATCAGATTGGGGCCGGAGAATATCTTCAGGTAGGAAAAAAAGCTATGTAACAGTTCAAGACATATAAACTATGGTAGTGGAAATCAAAGACAGCTAAGAAAGAAAATAAAGTTTTGATTGGAAAGGATATCATACCTGAACTTCACTTATCCTAACAGTTATCACCATTACTAGCAATTTAAGGTCTTGGTGCCTATAGTTCAGTGGTTAGAGTGCTGGCCACATACACCAAGACTGGCCAGGGCTTACCAAACAGCAATGACAATTACAACCAAAAAATAGCCAGGATTGTGGTGGGCACCTGTAGTCCCAGCTACTTGGGAGGCTGAGGCAAGAGAATTGCTTAAGCCCGAAAGTTTGAGATTACTGTGAGCTGTGACATCACAGCACTCTACTGAGGGCGACACAGTGAGACTGTCTCAAAAAATAAATAAATACATAAATAATAAAAATAGTAACAATTTAAGCATACCTAAATTTGTTGAGTATGAGTTTTAGAGAGGAAATACTGTGCAAGTGAATACAAATTTCTGGGTGTTCCTTCAAATTAGTAAAAAGTCTTCAGCTGTGCTAACACCTTACTTCACTTTTTTCCAAATTTACCCCAGAGGCCCGACATCAATTTGGACCATAGAAAAGTGTATTCAACTTCCAGAGTTATGGTACAATATGCTTACTGCTCTACTCTCTTCAGCTTATAAATCTCTAGTCCCTTAGTGTTCACCATCCAGTCATAGACCCAATTGGAATGGCCATAACCTTAAACCTAACAAACAGCTGCACACCTGCTATCTAAATTCTTCCAAGTTTGTCTTATAATGTTCATGTCCTGAGCAGGTGATATAAATGTTTTTAATTTTTTTTTACTGAGAACATTTTCCAGCTCCATCCATGTAAACATGAAGGGAGTAAAGTTTCCATCTTTCTTTAAGGCTGCATAGTATTCCACGATGTACATATGCCACAATTTATTGATCCATTCATGGGTCGATGGTCTCTTGGGCTTCTTTCATGACCTAGCAATTGTGAATTGAGCTGCAATGAACATTCTGGCACAGATATCTATATTGTAGCAAAGTATCTCAAGAATGGAAGAAAAAGTATACAATGCACTCAACCCTATTATGAAACTAATTGTTGACTATCATAGGAAAGCTATAATCCAATTGTAGTACAAGAATACGGGGAAAGGAGAGAGGGAAGGGAGGGAGGGAGGGAGGGAGGAGGATGGGTGAAAAGAGGGTCATTGAGGGGATCATGCCTATGATTTATTCTATAAGGGTACATATGAATCTTTCTAAATGTTGAATATAAATATCTTAACACAACAATTATGAGAATGACATGATGGCTATGTTGGCCAATTGGATGAAGGTATTTCAAATTGTATATGGAAACAACATACTGTATCCCATGATATTATTAACGTGCACAAATATGATTTAATAAAAAAAATCAAAAAAAAATGTTTAAAGCTTGGACATCTCAGATATCTGTAAATACAAAGAGAATTTCCAGATTGTAATATGGGAATTGACATTAAAATCTGATCACTAAAAGACAAAAAAATTCTTAAGCAACCTAATGAAAAAGAAATAACAATGTTTTTTGATTTTAATATCTTTGCCAAGTAATACTCCTTTGGAGGACCAGACTATGAAATGTCCTTACCAGAGAGATTATCTTATAATTAACTTAAGAGCCCTGCTAAGCCCATTCCTACCTGTGACATTCAAGAGGATGGCCTAAGAGGGTGGGCTCAACAGCTTGGCCAATCTACCTACTCATCACACTTTGGAGCCTGCCCTGTGGCTCTCCAGCAGTTGTCTGGCCTTCTGAAAACAAGTTCTCACTCTTGGAGGTGGCACCTGTGGCTCAAGGAGTAGGGTGCTGGCCCCATATACCAGAGGTGGTGGGTTCAAACCCAGCCCTGGCCAAAGAACTGCAAAAAAGAGAAAACAACAGCAACAAAAACCAAGTTCTCACTCTTAGTCCTCTAGTTTTGTCAGATCATTGGCACTATGTCTGTATCTCTTATTACTATGTCCCCACTTGGCCCTGACAGGTGACCCTTTCTCACAAGGTGCTGCTGTGCAATGGTGCTTGCACTATTTTAATAGCACTAAAAGTGAAACTATTTTAAAGGAATCTAAGATAACCATATGTTCTAGGAGGAAAGAGCACATTTTTTAATGAGGCACCCATGTAATTTCAAAAACCTTTTCAGGTTGCTGGGAATAATTTATTAAACAATCAAAATTATTAATGTTATTAATATTAATAACATTAACTTTATTAATAATTTAAAATTGTATTTCCTTGACTATGCTTGTCATAAATGTTTAATAAATTATAAGATAAAATGTAATATGTGTAATTGAATAAAAATGATCAGTTTAGCCCATGGGATAGCAAGAATTAAAACTGAATATTTCCTTCCTGCTATCTTGTCCACATACACATGCTTTTCTCAACATGCCTTTGCATATTGGTTTAAAAGGTATGAAGAAGAATATTCCCTGAGGTCAGTTAATCTGTTTTTCTTTTATTTTGCCGCTGCATTCAGCAAATGGCTGCTTGAAACTTTATGACCTCAATCTCCATTACCCCTAAGATACATCATAGAGGCTCTATTTCAGAAATATTACTCTAAGGAACGGTACAATGAGAAGAGTGTTAAATATTTATGTGGGAAGCAGAGTAAAAGAAGAATGCAATCCAAAGTCCATAGTGTCTTCCTAAAATTTCTTGAAATATATATGAATATAAAATTATGTTTAATGAAATCAATTACATTGTTCCCCCTTCATTATGCCAACTTTTTAATTAATGCACTTAGCATAGCTAAATGTTAATATTATTTATCCCAATGACCCCGTCAATAAAAGACTCCAAGCCATTTTTAAATTATTTAAGAAGTATTAATGACATTTACCATGAATGTTCAGTTGGTGAAGCAGCCTTATCCTTTCAGTCAAAATTGCATTTTATTGAACAAAGCAATTGCCCAACTTTATCATGACATTTTCCACAAAGCATTCAAATAAATTACACAAAGAATTTTTTTTGTTCTTTTCATAAACTGTTGACCTATGGGATTCAAAAATATTTTTTAAAATTCTCTCTTCGTGAAAACAGAGATAGCTTAAAGTGAAAATGTCAGCAAGTAAGTGGCTGAACTTTGACAATACATATATTATTTGTCAATGGAACAAAAGCATATGTAATAGTTTGGGAAAGAAAAGGCCATAGGTGAAATCAAATCACTCAATGAAAGAACAAAGTTATTTTATTGAGTATCCAAAGATTGTTGAAAATAATGTATAACAGAGATGTTATTTTCTTTTTAAAAGTCTAACACCAATATTGAAAATGTGCAATTGGTATTCTCTGCAATACCATTTTCTCTCAGAGCTAGATAATATAATTCACGGGGATAACATTTTCTGAAATCAGTCAAACTAGATAACTATAGAGGCAACTGTAAAATGTGAATAGTTTAACAGCTCTGTGTGAGGGTAGGAAAATATTTCACTTCTGCATAGAGGAAAATTAGTTTCAATGTTAATAAAACAAAGACTTTCACTCATTACAAATGAGAGAATAAATGCCCTTTTGAGGAGACTGTATATTAGGTCCGTGAAGGCAAGCCATAGCTGGCTGACAAAAAATATAGAATTGACTAAGTACATGTGTCTATCTTTAATAACAGTCAGATAATTATTATTATAAAAAGAATCACCCCATTTTAAAGAACAGAAGCTTTCAAGCTGATAGAACTGTATCTGAAACTCAGTTCTGAAACATAACTCCCAGTGTCACCTTAATCAATTCACATGAACTGTCTCACTCTTACTTTCTTTTTTAATTTTTTAATGGACAGTTAACACTGTCTGTATTTATTGTGTACAACATAAGGTATTGACATATATGTACAGTGTCCCTAAACTTGCCATACAAGGGAAAGTGAGAAATCGTAGTGAAATGTCCTTCATGTACAAAATATTCATTAAAAATTTTATGAAATATTTGCAAAAATTCTCTACGTGTTGTTCACCAATTTATACAATTTTGAACATTGACTAAATTCAACTAATCAACAAATGTATTATCTCACAAAATGATAATTTTTGTGGTGAGAACATGTGACATCCATTCAATTTGTACTTTTCAAGAATACAATACATTGTCTTTAACTATGGTCATCATGCTATAAAATAAATCTTTTGAACTTTACTATCTGTAATAATATTTCAATCGACATCTCCTCAACCACCCACCCACCCCCAGCTGCCCCAGCCTCTGGGAATCACCATTCTACTCTTTACATCTATGGTATTGACATTTTTAGCATCTGCTTTTTCTTTTCTGTGTCTGGCTTATTTCACTTAACCTAATGCCCTCCAGGTCTGCCCATGACAGAATTTCCTTTTCCTATGGCTGAATAGTATTCCATTGTGTATATATACTATATTTTCTTTATTCATCCATTTGTTCATGGACATTTAGGTTGTTTTCATATCTTGGCTACTGTGAATAGTGCTACAGTAAACTTGGGGATGCAGATATCTATTTGGCATACTGAATTCATTTCCTTTAGTTAAGTAAACAGTAGGGAAATTGCTAGATCATATTCTAGTTTATTTTTAACTTTTAGAGAAATCTCCAAAACATTTTTCTTAATGGCTACACAAATTCACAATCCCAACAAGTGAGGATAAAAGGAGCCTTTTCTCCACATCCTCATCAACACTTGCCTTTTGTCTTTTTCACAATAGTTATTCTAACAGGAGTTGATACTTCATTGTAGTTTTGACTTGCATTTCCCTAATCATTAGTGATATGAAGCATTTTTTTGTAGAGGTGGGGTTCTCACTATGTTACCCAGGCTAGCCTTGAACTTCTAGGCTCTGGTGATAGTCTCACCTCAGCCTCGAGAATATCTGAGACTCCAAGCACATCCCACTATACCTAAATTTAGCTCCATTAGTTGCCTACAAATGCTTTTTCCTCTTTGAGTTTATATACTGCTTAAACTGTGAAATATATTCAATCAATGAGGTAAATAAAATGGTATAAACAATGGTCATAGTACCATACCATACGTACATGTACAAATTTATAACTAATTTGAATTATGTGTTTAAAATTTCTGGTAATAATGGCATTTTCAAAATTTCTATAAATTGATAATGCTGTTTAATTCTCATGAGACATTTAAATGTTTTATCCTTTGTAGTCAACTTTGAGCTCAACATCAATGTGCTACCAAATTTTATGCTAGTCAGATAGGGCAGTTGTTGTATCATGTTTCCCTGAAAATAAGACACTATCTTATATTTATTTTTTCTCAAGAAGACACATTAGGGCTTATTCTCAGGGGGTGTCTTATTTTTATGAAGTATAATACAACAATCTACATTTATTAAAATACAGTTAAGTCATCTTCTTCTGGAACCTGATGGGGGAGCCCACCTTATTGGTGGGGCTGGCACTAGTGATGTGTGAACTCCTTTCCCCTAGCCATTTGCCTGTGCGCAGTAGGATGCCTGCAACGTTGGTTACCATATGTACGCCCTTGCAAGTGCAAATGGCTTAGAGAAAGGAGCTGTGGCAGATATAAGGTATTCCAATCTTTCTTACCACTCAGTGCCAAAATGCATGGCATGGCTATGCAGATATGGGGCAAGGCTATACCCATCACTAGGTCTTATTATGGGGTAGGGCTTATGCATAGAAATCCTGCTAGGGCTTATTTTGGGGGGTAGGTCTTATTTTCAGGAAAACACAGTATATTTTAGAGAGCTTAAAATATCAGAACATAGGGTTAATTCCAGTACTTGAAATTGTAACAAGTTTTTGAACATTGATTAATGAAAGCTATCAACCTTATAAAATGTAATTAAACAGAATTAAATAAATTGAAAAATACTTTATTAATGAAATGTGATAAAATATTAAAAACTGACAAATTCTTATTAGAATTCATCAACTCCAAATATTTCTTCTTGTTTTAAACAACACAATAGAAAAAACATTGATTTTTTTTATAGGGAAAAATAATCTGACTATATTCTTTAGTGATGATTGAAAACAGATATTTTATAGAAATTATACTTAAAACTCAAATTACTTATGATGTCTGAAAATTATCTAATGAAAGCAAACATTTAACTTAAAAGTTGCATTTTACTTAGCATCTTATTCTAGTTAGCCATTCTCAAACAAAAATGTCTCATAGTTAAGACTCTAAAAAATTCAACAATGATCCAGCAGTCATGCTGATTGGTATTTATACCAATAATTTAAAAACTTATGTTCACACCAATTCGAACACGTATGTTTACAGCAGCTTTATTTATAGGCCAGTGGATAAACACAGTGTGGTACACATCCATATAAGAAAGAATCACTTAGCCATAGAAAGAAGTGATCTACCTAGTCACTAAAAAAAATGGGGGAAGCTTCAAATGTACATTGCTATGTGAACAAAGAACATACTGTATGATTCTGATGATATGACGTTCTAGAAAAGACAAATCCATGGAGTGGGTAAAAGAATTAGTGGTTGCTATGCTAGGCATTGGGGAGTAAAAGTAGGGCACACTGGATTTTTAGGACTCAGATGTTTTGTATAATAATGCCATAGTGCATGCATTATATTATTTGGTAAAAATCCTTAGAATTGTATAACAAAAAGTGTAAACCTTATTGTAAACTATACACTTCAGTTAACACTAATGTATTAATATTGGTTCATCAGTTATCAAATATGTACCCAACATTGCAAGATGTGGGTGGGGAAAGAATGTGGCATTTTGAGTACTTTCATTCAAGTTTTTTTTTTTTTTTGATAAATCTAAAACTGCTGAAAGAAAATTTGTATATGTAAAAACAAACAAAAATGAACATGTGAGGTTGTGCTTAAAACTTGATTTTCTTTTTCTTTCTTTTTTTTTTTTTTTTTTTTTTTTGCAGTTTTTGGCCGGGGGTGGGCTTGAACCTGCTATCCCCAGTATATGGGCCAGCACCCTATTCCTTGAGCCACAGGCACTGCCCCAGGGAACTTGAGTTTTTAAGAGATGGGAAAGACTACCCTCCTACTCAAATGAAAGAACAAAGTAATTCAAGTTATTGAGTCAGATTTTTTTCAAAGAATCAATGTAATTTAGTACTAACTAAAATATTTTCATATTCATACAGTATTCAACCTTGCATGAAAAACAAGAATAAATGTTAGCTAAATTTACACACTTAATAAATAGAAGCGTAATTTTTACACAGCTTCATAATTGCAACTTGAATGCTTGGCCATTTGCTTGTTATATGAATGTGTTCTTAGAAACTTGTTCTCCTGTAATTTTATTCTTTATCCAATACTGAAAAAAAAGTAAGATTTTCATAGGCTAGCAATATTTATTCTATTATTTATCTGAAAAATATGAGTTTATTTCCTAACATATACATCCCTGTGCAGATCTAGTCTCATTTCTCTTGAGTTATATTTTGTATCTTAAATAGCATTCCCCTTGAACTTGTAAGGTGTACTGTAAAAGGCTATCAAAAGAATCTTTCCTTAGCTTTTTCTCATTTAATCTTTCTTGGCTTTATAAGAGCATAACGCATACCTGGTGAGACAGCTTTTATAAATCACAAAAGAAAGCTTACAATGTGATTCATATTTTAAAATTATTTCATCACTGACAGATTTTTTTTACTACCTAAAAAAATAACGTCAGGACCTTTACAAATATACTATCCTCCAATTTTCTTATCAAAACAATAGAGGCTGGGAAATAATAGGAGCTATTTAAAACAATGTGTGTTACTGTAATGCGTTTTAGTTATATCATTTTCTAAATGCAAAAAGTTAAAGAAAAAGGTCATTTCAGTGAAATCTCAGCTCATGTAATAGGCATGCATCTTTATATTCCACACGCTTTGTTAATCATTGACTGAACAACATCGTGACTGGAGCCAACTGACAGGAATTTTAACCTGATTAAATGTCCCAGTATGCCTTAATACCTTTAAATGGAATTTTTATGGCCTGTTCTGCACGCATTTTATTAATACAGCACTGTCTAGAAAACCACAGACACGCATAATAGCTCATCAATTTGTAACTAAGCACTTTTGACCTTGAAAAATCAGCTGTCTTTCAGATTAATGTAGTTACATTTTAGGTAGAAAAAGAAGCCATAAAATTATCATGCTTATTTTTGTAACATGTCAAGATGAGAATTAGGAATAAGGTCCCTGCTGATGGCTCCTTATTGATACTGTTGTCAACCTCTGACATCTGAATCAGAAATTCTGAGACCTCATCCTAATAAAAACTCACTTAAACATTAAATTTCAGCTAAAGAGATACATAAAATATACTGCTGACAAGTTGAAGTGGTAGAGTATAAACTGTCATCCCTCTGATGTCACATTTCTTAGAAAATTAAGGTCAAGAAAAAGTCCCTATATTTTTACTCTTGCATACACACATATACAAATACACAATAATAATAAGCATAAATAATAAACATAATTAGTGGAAAAGAAAAGCTCATCATGAACATAGCAAAATAATTCCAGTCGATGATTAAAAATAAATAATAGGTAAAAAGAACACCAAATGAACAGTAAGCAAATTGAAAAATAATGGAAAGTTATCTTTTGTTCAAGAAAAATTACATCTGGAGTAAATACATGATATTAAACAGAGTTGGTAATTTTTCCAAGAGTAATATTTGTAGCTAATGCCAATTTAATTATTTCAGAAGGTGCAAAATGAAATTATTTGCCCTATCATCTAAAATAGATGATTTAAGAAAGGTACTATTTATTTTACCTTTAAGTTAATACATTAATATCAAAATAGGCTAAATATTTAAATAGTGCTATTGAGAATGGAGAGAATTTCTAGAAGCATGCAATGCTGAAATAAACCATTTCCATCATACAGTCCTTCCCATGAGAAGGATAAACTTCTTAAATAAAATCCAGAGTTATCTGTTGGCTGACAGCCAGTTCCTGTCTTTCTAATAGCCCTACTGCAGTTTTATTTCTTATAATATTCATTTAATTTATAAGCCAGCTCAAGTATATGTATGTATGTTTGTATTTATTTTGAAAGCAGTAAATCAATGAATTCCTTTTCCTTCAGAAATTACGAGATGCATCATGGTCCAATTAAGAGGAATTATAGAAGACCGGAATCTGATTGCTTCATTTGTATTTCAAAACAGCATGTTTAAGGAGACTACTAAAAAATGAAGATGGTTCTTAAAGTTTGATTTCTCCCAGAACTCTTTCAGTACTATTTTAAAATAAACCATTATAGTAGCAAAAATTCTGTATGTCCTTGGAAACTAAAGAAGGGTCCCACTGTTGCTAATATAAACAATTTTCATTTACATGAAGACTCTTGCCACAAATGAGAGTGGCAGGATGGATAAAAGGAAATGAGACTAATAATAAGTAAGGAGGGTCTTTCCTGCAATGTCACTACCATCTCCTTGAGGGCCTGCACAGGGGCTGCAGGTGAGCACTTCTGAACATAGACGAAATGTAAGAGGCTGGTGGTCATAGTACTGAGCCTAACCAGGACTATGTTAGAGAGGATTACCTGGTTTATGTTAATAACACGGACTCAGGAAAGCATGGATCACATGAAATTATTTTTATCCATGTAAAAAATTGTAAAAATTTCAAAGAACTATCTGATCTTTCCCACCAAAATGAGCTGGACACATATGGTTTAGTGCAAAAGCTCTATTGAATTAAATTAGAAATAAAGAAGTCGGCTTGGTGCCTGTGGCTCAATCGGCTAAGGCGCCAGCCACATACACCCAAGGTGGCGGGTTCGAATCCCCACCCCGGGCCCGCCAAACAACAATGATGGCTGTAACCAAAAAATGGCCGGGCGTTGTGGCGGGCGCCTGTGGTCCCAGCTACTTGGGAGGCAGAGGCAGGAGACTCGCTTGAGCCCAGGAGTTGGAGGTTGCTATGAGCTGTGATG
>CAUYQV010153918.1:0-10280 GCA_963574575.1 Galagoides demidoff | reverse complement strand
CAGGCGCCCGCCACAACGCCTGGCCATTTTTTGGTTGCAGCCATCATTGTTGTTTGGCAGGCCCGGGCTGGGGATTCGAACCCGCCACCTTAGGTGTACGTGGCTGGCGCCTTAGCCGATTGAGCCACAGGCGCCGAGCCAGTCCCAGCTACTTGGGAGGCTGAGGCCTGAGAATTGCTTATGCCCAAGAGTTTGAGGTTGCTGTGAGCTTTGATGCCATAGCACTCTACCAAGGGCAACATTGTTTGACTCTGTCTTAAAAAAAAAAAAAAAAGAGTAACCTTGGTCTTCTCAGGGAGCATTGTAAAGTACTTAGCACAGGGCTTAACTCTGTTCATACCCAATAAATGGTACTGCTGTTACCATGAGGCATAGAAAGGAAGGGACAGAGTGGGAAATAATTAGGATGTAGAATTGGCATGTTTGAGCCAGTGGCTGGAATGGGCTTCTGGTCCTGAACTGCTCATCTGGCCTGGTAAGGTGGTAGAGTGAGGAAGGTAGAGGCAACCAGTTGGAGCCTTCAGTCTGGGGCTTAGCCCCCGAAGCATCCCTAGTTAGGGTCGCCCTTCCTAGAACCACACTACCAGTGTTGTGTGTGTGTGAGAGAGAGAGAGAAAGAGAGAGCACACTTGTGTGTGTAGGGAAGGGAGCTCTAGAGAAAGCAAATCCCATTCCTCAATCTATGGCTGGTGAAGTTGATCACTGTGGGCTAGAAGGACAAGTCATCCTTTGGGCTATGAGTCAGGCTGTCAAATTTTAGTCCTGGCTCAGCCATAAATCACTCATCAGCCCTGAAAATCACTGTCTCCTGACTCGATTTCCTTGCACATAGCCAGGCATGGTGGCTTATGCCTGTAATCTTAGCACTCTGGGAGACCCAGGCAGGAGGATTGCTTCAGCTCAGGAGTTTGAGACCAGCTTGAGCAAGAGAGAGACCCTGTCTCTATTAAAAATGGAAAAACTCGCCTGGTGTTATGGTGGGCACCCGTAGTCCTAGCTACTCGAGAGGCTGAGGCAGGAGGATCCCTTGAGCCTAAGAGCTTAAGGTTGCTGTGAGCTATGATGCCACAGCATTCTACTGAGGGTGACAAAGTGAGACTCTGTCTCAAAAAAAATTGGTTGCATAGATGGTATGAGTCTTTCTAGCTCTGAGTTTTAAGAAGCTTCAACAGTCAAAATTAATCAATGCCTTGTCCTGAGTGGAAGGAGACCCTCCCAGGAGGCTGGAGTTCCTACATCTCCTCTGCTTTGGATAACAGTGTAGGACCCTTTGCATGACTCCACCCATTTCCAATGGCCCCTCAGCTGGGGAGGGCTCTGTGGGCAGCATGAACCCTACTGCCCCACCCTACCCCCTTCAATACAGACCCCTAACACTTCTCCCTTGTCTCTTTCATCTCCAGTCTCCCACAGGTGGAGCAGGAATAAACAAACTTTCCAGGCTAAATTAGGTAGATGGTTCCCATTAGCCTGATAGGCTGCCCCACTCTTGCCTCCCCACCAACTCCCCCAACAAGAGAGCTGTCTATGTGTATGGGGGAGATAGGAGGGTGAGATCACTTGGGTGGGGGTTGGGGGTCCCCTGTCCCAAGAACAGGAATGGTACCCCCTGGGAAGAAACCAGCCGGAGAGGCCTCCAACTCCAACAAGAAGTGCAAGCGGTACTTCAATGAGCACTGGAAAGAGGAGTTTACCTGGCTGGACTTTGACTATGAGCGGAAGCTGATGTTCTGCCTTGAGTGCCGCCAGGCCCTGGTGCGAAATAAGCATGGCAAGGCCGAGAACGCATTCACAGTGGGCACCGACAACTTCCAGCGCCACGCCCTGCTACGCCACGTTACCTCAGGAGCCCACCGCCAGGCCCTGGCTGTCAACCAGGGCCAGCCCCCTTTTGAGGGCCAGGCTGAAGGGGGGACCTGCCCAGGCCTGGCTATCACCCCCACCTCCAGGAATATCAAGGTGGAGGTGGACCCGGCCAAAGTGGCTGTACTGACCACTGTGTACTGCATGGCCAAGGAGGATGTGCCAGATGACCGCTGCTCTGCCTTGCTCGAGCTGCAGAGGTTCAACCTGTGCCAGGCGCTGCTGGGCACAGAGCATGGTGATTACTACAGCCCCAGGAGGGTGAGGGACATGCAGGTGGGTGGCAGCCAGAGGTAAAGGGGGGGTTTTGGGAGGGAGGACACACAGCCATGTGGGAACAGCCCCAGCGTGCCAGGCCCCTGGGCAGCAGCCAGGGCACTTTATACCTTCACCCTCTAGAACCTTCGCTGAAGGTCTACTATATGGGTCAGCTGCAGGGAGTACAACTGTGAAGAGGCTGGACTAGGCCCTGTCTTTGTGGGATACAGGGATGCTCTTCTTACCATCTAACACTAGAGGTTACAAATGGGTGGCCTGGGGGCTTGTTTGGCCCACAAATGCGTTTTAGTGGTTTCCACAGTGTTTTTTAAAAACTCAAATTAGTTTCCAAATTTAAAAAATCAGGACAGGGGCCGAGTGCAGTGGCTCACGCCTATAATCCTAGCACTCTCTGAGGCTGAAGGAGGGTGGATTGCCGTGGGCTCACAGGTTTGAGATTAGCCTGAACAAGAGCAAGACCCCGTCTCTAAAAATAGCTGGGCATTGTGATGGGTGCCTATAGTCTCAGCTACTTGGGAGGCTGAGGCAAGAGAATAGCTTGAACCCAAGATTTGGAGGTTGTTGTGAGCTATGACACTATGGCACTGTACCAAGGGTGACAAAGTGAGACTCTGTCTCAAAAAAAAAAAAAAAATCAGGACAGGTTAGATGTGGCTTACATCTGTAATCCCAGCACTTTGGGAGGCTAAGTCAGGAGGATCACTTGAGGCCAGAAGTTTGAGACCAGCCTGGTCAATGAGACCTCATATCTCTAAAAAAGCAAAAATCAGATTACATATAAAAGCCTGTATTTGTGGCTTCTATTGAAAAGTGAGGGCCCCATGCTGTCAGGAGAGAATGTGCTGGAGCTGGAGAACAGTGCATGGGCTTGCCGCAGTGCAGTCTTTCTTGTTCCCTGCAGTTTATCCCTGGCCCCCTTCAAGCTCAATATTACCTTCACAGGCCGTGGAAACTGTCCTAGGAACTAGCTATGTATGTGCTGGGGTTAGGACAGAGGGAAACTGGATCTCATCCTACAGATAAATGACCAAGAGACAAAAAGAGCACACAGTTGAGCCCCTGTATAACTGGTCAGAAGCTGGGAGTACATGTATCTTTCAGTTAGTCCCTGAACAAGATGATGGAGACCTTGGGAACAAGGTGGGCTGGGGCAATGCTGTAGAAAAACACAATGAAAAAAACATTCTCCCTAGAGCTCTTTATGATTTGGGGCGGGCACTAGCTGAGAACAGGTATTGGAGCTGAGAACATGGCTGGGTGTGGTGGCTCACACCTGTCCCAGAACTTTGGGAGGCTGAGATGGGAGGACTGCTTTAGGCTAAGAGTTCACAACCAGCCTGGGCAAAACAGCAAGACTGCTTCTCTATAAAAAATTTAAAAATTAGCCCACTGTGGTGATGTGTATTTATAGAGCCAGCTACTTGGGAGTCTGAGGCAGGAAGATGGCCTGAGCCCAAGAGTTTGAGGTTGCAAGGAGCTATGATGGCCACACTGAACTCTAGCCTGGGAGAGACCCTCTCTCCAAAAAGGAAAAAAAAAATAGAGCAGCGAAAACTGGCTCAGAGACTGGCCAGACTTCATTGACTAGCCCAAGGTGGCACAGCCAGTAAGTGGCTAAGCCAGGATTAGTCCCTATGTCTATCTGACACCAAGGCCTGTGTTCTTGCCACCACTCAGCACTGCCTGTCTGCCCACCCCTCTCAGGACCAGCTAACTCTCTCCTTTCTCTCTTTCTTTCCCTGGCTGTCCCAGGTGGCCATTGCCAGTGTCCTGCACACGGAAGCCTGCCAGCGCCTGAAGGCATCCCCATATGTGGGGCTGGTGTTGGATGAGACCAGAGACTGGCCAGAGTCCCACAGTCTGGCCCTGTTTGCCACTTCAGTGTCCCCCTGTGATGGCCAGCCTGCCACCACTTTCCTGGGCAGTGTGGAGCTGCAGGAGGGCGAGACCGCCGCTGGCCAACTCCTGGACATCCTGCAGGCTTTTGGCGTATCTGCACCCAAGCTGGCCTGGCTCAGCTCAAGCCTCCCCAGTGGCCGCCTGGGGAGTGTAGGCCCCCAGCTCCAGACAACTTGCCCACTGCTTACAGAGCTGCACTCCCTCCCTGGTCGGACAGACCCTGAGCCCCCTGCCTACCTGAGTGAATATGAAAGCATACTGGATGCTCTGTTCCGCCTCCATGGTGGCCCCAGTTCCCATATGGTACCTGAGCTCAGGGCAGCATTGGACCTTGCAGCTATTGACTTGGCAGGGCCTCGACTAGTGCCCTGGGCCTCCCTGCTGCCTGTTGTGGAAACCGTGGCTGAGGCCTGGCCTTCCCTGGTGCCTACCCTGGAAGCAGCAGCCTCAGCCTCACCTACTGCTGGAGCATTGGCCTTGGCCCTGCGCCAGTTCACCTTCATGGCCTTCACGCACCTGCTGCTGGACGCTCTGCCCTCTGTGCAGAAGCTCACCCTTGTCCTGCAGGCAGAAGAGCCCGACTTGGCCTTGCTGCAGCCCCTGGTGATGGCAGCTGCATCCTCCCTCCAAGCTCAATGCGGCTCAGGTGGGGCCCGCCTGCAGGGCTTCCTACAGGAACTGGCATCTTCAGACCCCCACGCCGATGGCGGGCGCTGCACCTACCGCGGGGTGGAGCTGCTGGGTTACTCTGAGGCTGCGGTCCGGAGCTTGGAGCGGCTCCGGAGGTCTTTCCTGGATTCCATACAGAGGGGGCTGCGGGACTCCTATCCTGGGCCGTCGCTGGATACCGTAGCCGCGTTCGCGGCGATCTTCGACTCCCGCCGCTACCCGCAGGCGCCGGAGGAGCTGGGCGCTCATGGAGAGGGGGCGCTGCGGGTGCTGCTGCGCGACTTCGCGCCCGCCGTGGTGCGCCAGCGGGCTCTGGGCGACTTTGCGCTCTTCAAGCGCGTGGTGTTCAGCCTTGGGCGGCTTGGCCCGCGGGCCCTGTGCACCCAGCTGGCGTGCGCGCACTCTGAGCTGCACGAGCTCTTCCCCGACTTCGCCGCCCTCGCCGCCTTGGCTTTGGCCCTACCCGCGGGCGCCGGCCTCCTGGACAAGGTCGGCCGCTGTCGGGAGCTGCGGTGGTGGGGACAGAGTGGGGCCGGGGAAGGCCGGGGCAACCACGTGGTGAAGATCGCCGTGGATGGGCCCCAGCTGCACGAGTTTGACTTTGCGCTGGCCGTGGAGTTCTTAGAGAGTGGGTGGAGTAAGGGGCTTCTGGGGTCGCAACTCACCTAAGGGTGGCCTCTTTATGTTCTCCCAGCCAGCCCGGGGCCTTGGGCACTCTGAGGGCCAAACCAGGCTTGACCTTGCTACTCCCAAGTTGACCTCACTGTGGTCTCCCAGGGCCCAGCGGCCAGCCTCCTGCCTTTCCCAGCTGCTGCTGCTCACACAGCACCAGCCCAGCCCTGTGGGATGTAGAGGATCAGATTGGGCCCAGAGGTGCCTGGGCCAGTGGGCAGAGGTGCTCAGGTCTGGGGAGCCCTAAGTCCCTCCTGTCATTGGCAGAGTTAAAGAGAAGTAGCTCACCCTTTTCTCTTCTGGACTCAGCTCAAGTATTGACCTTAGAAAAGATGGGGTTCTTGGTTGGAGGGAGGAAGCCCTGGCCTTGGGAACTAAGGAAAAAGAAAATTGGTCTTTGACTGTTTCTTAGACCTACTGCTGACTATCTCTTCTCTTCAGATGTAACTAGAGAGTGCCATACTTGTTTTTGACACACAGCACAGCACCCTCTCTGCGCACAAGCTAATGATTCAAGGGCACAATGGTTCAAGAGAGGTAGTGGTGCCCTCCTTCCCTTCTTCACCAATAGGCTGTCAGTGGGCTTTCTGTATGTGACAGTGTACATAGACACACATATCTATAAATGTAAAATAAATCTCTCTTATCTTTCATAGCATTAACACACAAAAATTTTAAAGGACCTCTTTTGGTTTTGCAATGACAAGGGCCAAAAAAGTCCCAAATGGACTGGATTTTTTTTTCTAATTTTTTCCTCCTCAAAGTCTGGTTGCTCTCCAAGTTCCTAGCCCTTCCTGCCCTTGCCTCAGACCTTTAAGACCAAAGACTGCGGGACCACAGTGCCATACCTGCTGCCTTTAGGTACTGGCCTCAGGCCTGGCCCAGGAATCCATGTTTATTTGCCTCCTAGGGAAAGTGGTTTTGGCCTCACCAGACCTGGAGCTCACATCCAATCAGATCCCATGGGTTTCCCATTCGCTCATGTCAGCCCTTGATGTGAATGGCGTGGGGATCTGGAGAGAGGGAAGAATATTCAGAGTGAGAGGAGAGGGGCCTGGCCTTTGCCCTTGACCTTTGGGTTTGAGTTTAATTTGCAATAAAGTGGAAACCCAGTGCATCATGCAGTCTCCATGGTGGTGTGTATGTGAGGGGCCCATCTCTCTTGGCTCTTGGCTGGACGCCACCCCCACTTGGAGGTTCAGGGGGCTATTATACTCTCTGTATAGGGGTGGGAGGGTCATCCTTCTGGGCTGGGAGGCTTGAGCTGTGGACTCTGTTTCCCCAACTGTGGGGAGGAGGAGCACAGAAATGGCACCTATAATTGCCCTGGGTTTGGCTGGTGGCACTTTGTGAAGGAGACAGGAGTCTGCCCTGGCTCCACAACCAAGAAGCCCATCAGCCTCTTGTGGCTGCAGAAGTAGGAGAGAGCCCGGAGGCTCCCTGTTTCAGACTCTGCCCTTCTTCCTCCTGCAGCAGGCCCGGCTTCCAGCACCCCCAGCCCCCTGCTGGCCTCCCTGCCCCTGCCCTCCCGGCCTCTGCAGCCCCCGCTGGACTTCAAGCATTTGCTCGCCTTCCACTTCAATGGCGCCACCCCGCTCAGTCTCTTCCCCAACTTCAGCACGGTACGGGCCAAGCTGGTGGTGGGGGCATGCAGCCAAGCTTGCGGGTGGGCAGAAGGTGGGCTCAGGGGGGCCAGCTCTCAACAGCTGGGTCTAACCAAGAGTTTATTCTCCTATGTCCCCCAATAGGACTAGTGCTCCCAAATAGGGATCCCTAAGCCCTGCCCTCTCCTAGACTGGGGAATAAGATGGTGTCACCCTGTGGTAGGTCACTCCTGTCTTTACTCCCTGTCATCACAACTGCTGGGCCTACAGGGCTATAGTCTGTGGGTTCCACTTGGGTTTTTGTATAGGAACTTTTGTGGGTGATCTGTGTGTGTCTGTGTGCAGTTCATGTATGCCTGTGGTAGAGCATGTGTCTATGGGTCTTTATGTGTTATACGTAAATGTGAATTTGTATATTGGTCTCCAGTGTGTGTGTTTCTAAACAACTCTGTATCTGGATAACTGTATGTAATTAATGTGTGTGCCTATGTATTTGAGGGTTGTTTTTGTTTTCTTCATCTTTTTGTCGTCCATGTGTAAGTTTTGTGTATGTCTGACCTCTGGGCACATGTGTTTTTGTGTGGGTTTAAGTGATTATGAGTTTGTGGTCATGTGCCATTTGTATGTATGTGAGTGTATATCATTCTGCTTGTTTGCAAATTTGTAACTGCCTATAAGCTTATGTGCTGTGTGTCTTGTGTAGGAGTCCATATATTTTCATGTGTGTGAATAACAAAGGTGTTATGAATTTTACTTCATCCCATCGGCTTTGGACACTATGAGGGTTGGAACCTCTTTCTATTCTCAGGGAAGTTTCGGCACCCATGCACTTCTCTAAAAGCTCTGTTTGGTTCCCTGGGGACAGTTTGGAAAGTTTCTCTTGACAAGTCCAGGCAATTCCTGCTTTTGCCCATGTAGGCCTCTGAGAAAAGGGAATATAAAGCCTTGGTTTGATAGAAGGAAAAAAATGACTTAAAATAAGGAAAAGAAAAAAAAAACAGATTAATAGTCCAAAGAAATTATCTTACTACTAGGGAACCCTCAGACTTCCACTTGCTGCTGCCTGCCCCCTGCTTAGCCCACCACCTCCTCAACTTAGCTCTCACTCTCTCAAGAGTTCAGAAGCTTCAGGCCCTGTGACTATGGCAGATCTGGTGAGATAAGGGCATCATCCCCCAGGCCACAAGTCCAGGTGAGGTGTGGAGAGGAAACTCCAACAAAAGGATCCTTTGTCCCTTCCCTGTCTCTCCTTGTGCCCAACTCCCTGTCTCAATAGTTATAATTCTTGCAAAGGAGAAAAAAAAAGTGACCAAAAGGGCCACAAGAGATGCCAGGGTGTCTACCAGGACTCAGTTCTATTTCCCAGAATCCTGTAGATCACTTTGGCCATCCCCCTGCCTCCAAACAGAAGCCTAGGCTGAGAGATAAAGTCAGCCAGGGATGAAGGTCTTTCTTTTTCTGTATCTAACATTCACAGGATGGGAAAGTTCTTCCTACCTAGAGGCTGACCTCAGCCCTCCCCAGTAGTCTTTAGTTTGGGGCATTTTGTACTCCCCCCCTTCTGAGCCAACCCCAGAGTTATTGTCCCCTCCCACCTCCTTCACAGATGGACCCAGTGCAGAAAGCTGTCATCAGCCACACGTTTGGGGTCCCCTCCCCTCTGAAGAAGAAGCTCTTCATTTCCTGCAATATCTGTCACCTGAGGTTCAACTCAGCGGTGAGAGGGAGCAGGAGAAGCAGGCCTGGGGAGGGGCTGGGTGAGGAGGGCTGGAGACTGGGCTTCTAGGGTTTTCCCAGGAGGAACATAGGTGGCAAAGGGCTGTGGTTCATATTTCCCTTCCCATCCTCTCCTTTCCTCCTTATCCAGATTGCTCTGCCCCTTCCTTCAACCCTTCACTGCTCAGCTCCAGCCCCCTGGGATTCCATCCCTGCCCCTAGGAACCACCATCCCTCTCCAGAATTCTCTACTGTGTTCTCTTGTAAGAGAGAAAACTGCCCTTCCCCCAATCTGGGTCCCAGGTGCCCCCCCCCCCCCAGCTCCTGATCTGGAGCTGAGTTCTTTTTCTTTCTTTCTTTTCTTCTTTTTTTTTCTTTTGAGACAGAGTCTCAAGCTGTCACCCTGGGTAGAGTACTTTGGCATCACAGCTCACAGCAACCACAAACTCTTGGGCTTAAGCAATTCTCTTTTTTCAGCCTCCTAAGTAGCTGGGACTACGGGCTCCGGCCACAATGCCCAGCTATTTTTTTTTTTTTTGGCTATAATTGTCATTGTTGTTTTAGCTGGCCCAGGCTGGGTTTGAACCCAGCGGCTTCGGTGTATTTGGCTGGCGCCCTGCCCACTGAGCTACAGGTGCCGCCATCTTTTTTTTTTTTAAATTGAGTCTTACTCTGTTGCCCATTCTAGAGTGGTGTGGCATCAGTCTTGCTCACAATTACCTCAAACTCCCTAGTTTAAGTGATCCTCTTGCCTCAACCTCTTGAGTAGCTGGGAGTACAGATGCTGCCACAATGCCTGGCTAATTTATCAGTAGAGACAGGGTATTCCTCTTGCTCAGGCTGGTCTCAAACTCCTGAGTTCAAGCAGGAGCTCCTGCCTTGACTTCCCAGAGTGCTAGGATAACAGGCATGAGCCACCATGCCTGGCCTGGAGCTGAGTTCTTAAAGCACCCGAAAGTTTACAGAACGTATTCATGCCCATCATCTGAATTCGTTCTCATGACACACCTGTGAGTTGGACAGAGGCACTATTATCATCCCTGATTTTCAGGTAGGGAAACAGCTGGTAAGTAGCAAAGCTGAGATTTGAACTCAGGACTGGCTGACCATAAGACCTGCATACTTTCTACTGTTGCCTACCCCTAGCTAGAAGAGGGGCCTCATTCTGGCCTTCCGATGACGGTTTACCACCTGTCCAGGCAATCTGAGGTTTAGGCTAGATGTCAGCAGAACTGCTGGAGTGAAAGGGTCTAGAGAGGGGCTCTGGGGGCCTGTCTTTCCTCTGGAGGTGGTGAGCTGGGGAGCAATAATGGAGGACCCGTAGAGGGAGGATACTGACAGGCTAGATTGGGGGTTCCTTTCAAACTTTCAGGTTTTCATGAGTTCTGCAAGAGAAGGCCAGAGGATTTGTGCTGAGGGAGGGACCATATCTTCTTTTTTTTTTTTTTTTTTTTTTGAGATGGAGCCTCAAGCTATCCCCCTGGGTAGAGTGCCATGGCATCACAGCTCATAGCAACCTCCAACTCCTGGGCTTAAGCGAGTCTCCTGCCTCCGCCTCCCAAGTAGCTGGGACCACAG
>CAUYQV010153914.1:0-11334 GCA_963574575.1 Galagoides demidoff | reverse complement strand
TTTTTGAGACAGAGCCTCAAGCTGTCCCCCTGGGTAGAGTGCTATGGCTTCACTGCTCACAGCAACCTCCAACTCCTGGGCTCAAGCGAGTCTCCTGCCTCAGCCTCCCAAGTAGCTGGGACCACAGGCGCCTACCACAACGCCCGGCTATTTTTTGGTTGCAGCCATTATTGTTGTTTGGCAGGCCTGGGCTGGATTTGAACCCACCACCTTAGGTGTATGTGGCTGGCACCTTAGCCACTTGAGCCACAGGCGCCCAGCCTTTATTTCCTTTTTGAGACAGTATCTCACTCTGTGCTTCCTGGGTAGAATGCCATGGCATTAGCCCAGCTAACAGCAACCTCAAATTCCTGGGCTCAAGTGATCCTCTTGCCTTAACCTCCTGAATAATTGGGACTATAGGTGCCCACCACAACATCTGGCTAATTTTTCCTTTTTCCTTTTTTATTTTTTGGTTGAGACAGGGTCTCACTCTTGGTCAGGCTGGTCTCAAACTCCTGAGCTCAAGCAATTCACCCTCCTTGGCCACCCAGAGTGCTAGGATTACAGGCATGAGCCACAGTGCCTAGCCTTGGCCCTCTTGACATAGCTGCTGGGGGAACCTTAAGGCCAGAAGGGTCTCGGCCAGCTCCTCACTTGGGCCCACATGGGATGCCACTCAAGGCAGACCAGAACGCTGCCTTACCCCCGGTACCGCACTGCAGGGTACTCCTTCAGGGTGGCGCACAGAGTTGCAATCTGCTCTGCCAGACGCTCCAATATGGGATTCTTCATCTGAGCCTTGTGGGGACTGTAGAAACTTTGGAAAGAGTCTGCAGAGTCTAAGGAATACACCTGAGGAGGAGAAGAAAATATATATGGTAAACTGGTAGAGTATTCTCCAGCCCTGGCAGTGAGTCTGCAGAACATGTCCCTGTTTATTCTACAAACATGTGTTGGGGGCCTGCCGTGTGCCAGACAACGTGCTAAACACTTGAGAACTACAAGTAATGAAAGCATCTCTGTTCCCAAGGAGTCTGCCATTCCATAGAAGGCAGAGAAGAAACATAATGAAAGGTGAATTATGTGGTATTGAAAAGAGGGTAAGTGTATACAGTACAGAGAAAATAACAGAACAGAGCAGGAATGCCCATGAGGCTGGATAGAGAAGACACTAGGGTTCACTGGGAGGGTTACATCTGAACAAGGGCTTGAGGGAGGTAAGGTGTTTATCGCCAGCAGGGGACTTGCATGTGGAGGAAACAGGCAGCACCAGGCACCTCAGGCCAGTGTGTGCCTAGGGTGTCTGGTGAACAGTGACAAGACCAGGAGCAGAGCAGGAGAGATTAGTGTAAGATTACACAGGCCATTGTAAGCTTAGTTTTTAATAAATAAGAGGCAAGCTAGATTCTATGCTATGACAATAAGCAAAGAAGCTTTTTATAGATTTAATAATATACTCTCCTCAGTAGTGTGTTCTAAGTATTTTTCTTTCTTTCTTTTTTTTTAAGAGACAGAATCTCACTTTATCACCCTCAATAGAGTGCTATGGCATCACAGCTTACAGCAACCTCCAACTCCTGGGTTTAGGCGATTCTCTGACCTCAGCCTCCCAAGTAGCTGGGACTACAAGCACCTGCCACAACGCCCGGCTATTACTGAGCCATAGGCACTGCCCCTAAGTAGTATTCTCTCAAGTTCTCATTTATGTAAGCTACCTTTATCTTCTAAAAAATCAGATATTTAAGAAAGAGTATATGACTTCCTTAAAATTTCTACAATACATTATGGTTGAATAATATAGTTTGATTTTGTTCAATCCAAGTGGGGGTGGAACACTCAGGAATAAAAATTCTGCCCTCAAGAAGGAAACAGCCTTTAGGCTCAGTGAGAAGGTAGAGACTGTCTTTAAATGCTCACAGGGCACCTTTCCCACCCCTCCTTTCCTAAGAATAGGTCACTCTCTCGTGTCTGGAGACTGCTCTATAAAGATTTAACATACGACAATAATCTTTTAGCTCCACAAAATGCAAGTAAGTCCTGGTATTTTTTGTTTCTTTGTTTGCTAGGAAAAGATATTTAACCTATCTTTCTAAAATACTAAGATTAATTTTGTATATTTTCTCACAATCACCTTAACAACTTGGTTTTGTACTAAGGGAAGAGCTTTGCTGCCCTGGCAGTTGGCACTTGAAGTGTTAACCACTATGACGAAGGCCACCATCTGTTCTTTCAGCACATGACAAGCTGAGGTTATCTCCACATAAAAACAGTCTCCTTTGCAACAGATGGGATGCTTCCCGAGCCCTTCCTCATTCTCCTTCCATGCTTTTTTTGGATTGGCTACTTTTTGATTATTCAAGGAATCAGCCAATAGGAGTTAACACTCAGAGAGCAAGGATGAAATACACACAAAGGAAGGCACAATGGCTGATAAGAATCAGAAATTACTAGAGAGCAAGATGAAGGCCAAGAGCAGACCCTACAGAATGCTATTTCCACTAAATAAATACCCACTTACAACACCTCATGTGGCAAATGAAAATATGATTCCTTCACTCTAGTACTCTTTGTATTACACCGTGACCCACGCTCTCAGGGCTCCTGACAGAAGGGGGAGCCTAAGCTATAGACTTTCTATGCACCTTTCCACAGCCTCACCTGAGATTCATATGGGAGAAATGCAATGTTGATTTCCGTCAGAGTTTTGATGACTTTTGCGGCTCGCGATTTTACCAGTTCATTAAACAGGGCATCTGGACAAGCTGCAAGAATCACAAAATGCAGTCAGCTTTCCTGTCCATTTGCTGGTTTACTGAAAGGCTGCACATATCCAGTGGATTCCTTATTTTACGAGGTGCAGTAGCATCATCACAGCTCGCTGCAACCTCCAACTCCTGGGCTCAAGTGATCCTCCTGCCTCAGCCTCATGAGTAGCTGGGACTACAGGCTCATCATGACACCACACTCACCTATGTTTGGTTTTTTTTCCACTTCTGGTAGAAATGGGGATCTTGTTCTTGCTCAGGCTGGTCTTGAACTCCTGACCTCAAGTGATTCTCTTGCCTTAGCTTCCCAGAGTACTAGGATTATAGGCATAACCCACCACATCTGGGCTTTATTAGGATTTTTAAAAGGCAACTAAGAAGTTCATTCCATCCTAAAATACCCAGTACCTCTTGAGTATAAAAACAATGTAAAACCACCTGCATGGCCTTTGACATAGAACAGAAACAAATGGCAATCATGAATGAGTGATAGAGCTAATTAAAACTATTTTCTGATACCAAGGAAAGGAAGGACAAAAATAGAAAAAATTAAAAAGGCATAAGGGAAAGGCCTTTAATATGTACAAATGCCACACATCTAACATGTTAATGATAAATGAAATAAGAAAGAAAAATAAATGGGAAATGTTGATGGTAGGCACTTCTCTGAGAACCTTTAAGAAGCTCAGCTAGAGAGGAGCCCCAGTGTGGTAGAGGAACCATGATTCCCAGTGATGCTCCTGGGCCAAATGGTTTTAGGTTCCCAGAAACACATTATTGGATCAGTATTATTATTATTGTTATTACTGTTATATATATATATTTTGAGACAGAGTCTCAAGCTGTCACCCTGGGTGGAGTGCTGTGATATCATAGCTGACAGTAACCTCCAATTCTTGGGCTCAAGTGATCCTCTTGCCTCAGTTTTTCTATTTTTTTTTTTTTTTTTTTTTTTTTGAGGCAGAGCCTCAAGCTGTCCCCCTGGGTAAAGTGCCGTGGCATTACAGCCAACAGCAACCTCCAACTCCTGGGCTCAATCAAGTCTCCTACCTTAGCCTCCCAAGTAGCTGGGACCACAGGCGCCCACCACAGCGCCCAGCTATATTTTGGTTGCAGCCATCATTGTTGTTTGGTGGGCCTGGGCTGGATTCGAACCCGCCACCTTAGGTGTATGTGGCTGGCTCCTTAGCCCCTTGAGCCACAGGTGCCGAGCCAGTTTTTCTATTTTTAATAGAGACAGAGCTCTTCATTTTGCTCAGGCTGGTCTCCAACTCATGAGCTCAAGCAGTCCACCTGCCTCGGCCTCCATCTCCCAGAGTGCTGGGATTACAGGCATTAGCCATTGCTCCTAGCCTTTGGATTAGTATTATTAAGGCCATCTACCTGTTCTCTTTGTTATACATATTCAAATACTGTAAAATTATTCTTTGCTACCCTTTCTATTTTCTCAGTGTTAAGTGTTGTAGGGGGTCAGTCCTAGACAGAATGCTGGTGAATTATTACTGTTACACTCTCTTTAGCTATCCAGTCAACTTATCTCTCTCTGCTTCTCCACTAGGCTCCTCGAACTCCTAGATTCAACAAATAAGAAATAAGAAAGCTAATTCCAGGGCAATGATATAGGTTCTATCTAATACAAGGACCACTGAATTGGAATATCTTTGTAGTTAAAATACTGATGGAAATACCCTACAGTTTACAGTGATATCTGGAAGTCTATACAACGAAACACCAAGGCAAGCATCAGGAGGAATCTTCTTAGCATTAAACTCTTTTAGTCCTAGGAGAGGTGCTTAGTGTGCTACTTTTCATCTGGACGAACAGCATGATCTAGCAGGTTTGTATTTCTGTGCATTTATTTTGTCTCATATGCAATTTATCTTCTGAAGAGAAAACAGAAGAACAGGACAAGCGTGGTTAACGACCCGTTTCTTTCTTATTGACCTGCCTTGATTTTGACTCAGCCTAGCTGTGCAGAGCTGCTAACCTGCCCGGCAGGCGGGCAGCACAGTTATACTTACAGTCAGTGAAGAAGACATGTGCAGCCCGATATTTAGCAGTCGGTGGGTCCTTAAAGTCACTGATGAGAGAGTGGACAGACTGTAGACGGAGAAAAAAAGAGGGACCTGAGCCCAACTTTAGAAGCAAATGGAACCTGTATTTGAACTAAATTAAATCCAAGCTGCTTTCAAACTACTTACACAAAATAGCAGGGGATTTTTGGTGTCTGATTCTTTTTTTTTTTTTTTGAGACAGAGCCTCCAGCTGTCCCCCTGGGTAGAGTCCCGTGGCATCACAGCTCACAGCAACCTCCAACTTCTGGGCTCAAACAAGTCTCCTGCCTCAGCCTCCCTGGGACCACAGGCGCCTGCCACAATGCCCGGCTATTTTTTGGTTGCAGCCATCATTGTTGTTTTGGCGGACCCGGACTGGATTCGGACCCGCCACCTTAGGTGTATGTGGCTGGTGCCTTAGCCACTTGAGCCACAGGCGCCAAGCCTTGGCGTCTGATTCTAACACTCATGAATTCAGTCATAATCAAGTTCTGAGGACCTAAAAACTAAGATTATATCAGAGCTTAAATGAACAAAGGCCTTCTTAGCTTATTCCAGAATGACAGTGATAGTTCTTTGGAGCTACCCTAATAGGTGCCTAAGAAAAGAACCACAAAAAGGTAAAACTGTCTAGAAACCAGTTTCTATTTTAATTAAAAAAATTTTTAAGATAGGGGCTCACTCCATTGTCCAGGTTAGAGTGCTGTGGTGTCAGCCTAGCTCACAGCAACCTCAAACTCCTAGATTCAAGTGATCTTCCTGCCTCAGGCACCCAAGGAGCTGGGACTATACAGGTGCCTGCCACCACACCTGGCTAATTTTTTTTCTATTTTTAGTAGAAACGGGTCTTGTTCTTGCTCAGATTGGTATTGGATTCATGAACAATCCTCCTACCTCGGCCTCCGACAGTGCTAGATTACAGGCCAGGAGATTCACACTGATGAAGTTCTGGCAACTTAGTTGCATCTGCAGAAACTTGTATGTAAGCCAGTTTTCAAAAGTGAAAAGAAAGTGTGAAGATTTACACAAATTAAAAGACCCAAGATAACTATCACTCAAAAGCAAGGAGGTAACCTTATTTGGATGATAATTTGGACACAACCCACCCTCCCCCCCATATTATAAGACAGGTAAATTTGACCACTAACTGGATGGTGATGAAATAAATCTGTTTGTTTTGTTTTTTCTGGGTTTTGGCCAGGGCTGGGTTTGAACCTGCCACCTTCGGCATGTGGGGCCGGCGCCCTACCCCTTTGAGCCACAGGTGCCGCCCCCCCACCCCATGAAAGCATAAAATCCCAAAGTCTGGAGACGGATTGTAATTGGATACAGTGGATTTCCTCCCTAGAGAGGTAGTGCAAGGGGTAAAGTCAGAATGACCCAGGGCCTTAGAATACAGGCTCTGGCTTTCCACACAGCTGCTGTATTTCTGAAGGCTTAATACTCCGCCTGTCTCCCTGCACACACACCCGTCCCCCCGCCCCTGCAGACTGCATGCTTACACAGAGCTGTGTGTTAAATGCGTGCTTAACCTAGAAATGTCAGACACTTTGTGCCACACAGATTCCAAGTAAGCACATCTAACCTTAGCCAAAGTTCTTCTCTGGTGGAAGATTTACCTTCTCAGAGGGAGTGATGAGATATACAGCCTCCAGGCTGGGAAGTGGTTCTCTGCGCTTGTTGATATCTTCCACAACTAGACAACAAAACAACCCACAGTGAATAAGCAAACATGCTGGTGATCATAAAGCTAGATGCAACACAGACAGGCCACCTTCCGCCTGACACAGATAAGTATCTACAGTGGCGAAAAAGAACTATTCCCATCTTCCTTAAGGTTAGCACATTCCTTGGGAGTGAATTCCATTGTCTCACTGGGCTCAAAGGTGTTAGAAAGCCAGAAATCTCATCACACCCAAAACTTTCCACTCTCCACTTCAGTTTAAGTAAATTCCTTGATCTGTCCTAACAGAAAATGGAAAATGCTACCTAATTCTATCTGGAATGGTTCCTTTGCCTCTTCCAATTCCTTTAGAATTTTTATATTGGGTTTATTACCAACAATGGGATAGTTTTATCACTTTCCTCTGCATATCAAATGAAGACATTCCAAGAATATCCTCTATACAATATTGCTTCTCCCCGTAGTTCAAAGGTTAAACATTATATTTTGTTACAGCAAACCATGGCCTCTTGCTTTGCTGGTTTCTTTTACGGTTAGGTCAGCAACTTCACAGCTTTGGGGAGAATCATTATCTTACTAGTCACCTGCTCATCCTTGGATGTGGTATCCCATGCTGCAATGACTTCTGGCATAGAGGGCACAGTATAACCATACAGGTGCCATTCTTCCTATGCAGTGACTTAAGTGAATAAAAGCATCACTTTAGAAGTATCCCTATAACCCTTATAAAGACTTTACCCTGAATAATGTTTAAATTAATCTCAAAATCTCCTAACCATCTACTCTACTAGTAGTTATAGATTTTTTTAATTGAATCATAGCTGTGTACATTAATGCAATCATGGGGTACAATATGCTGGTTTTGTATGTAATTTAGTTATAGATTTTTTAAATTTATAACCCATTAATGCTTCCTCCAAAAATGTTTGGTTGCTTCAATATTGGACTGCTAACTTTTTCTTTTTTTTTTTTTTGAGACAGAGCCTCAAGCTATCCCCCTGGGTACAGTGCTGTGGCTTCACAGCTCACAGCAACCTCCAACTCCTGGGCTCAAGCGAGTCTCCTGCCTCCGCCTCCCAAGTAGCTGGGACCACAGGCGCCCACCACAACGCCCGGCTATTTTTTGGTTGTAGCTTCATTGTTGTTTGGTGGGTCCGGGGGCTGGATTCGAACCCGCCACCTTAGGTGTATGTGGCTGGCGCCACTTGAGTCATAGGCGCCGAGCCTGGACTGCTAACTTTTTAATTTTGTTCTTGGGGGGTACATTTTAATAAAAATAAAGACATTTCTTTCTTTCCTTTTTTTTTTTTTTTTTTTTTTTTTTTTTTGCAGTTTTTGGCCAGTGCTGGGTTTGAACCTACCACCTCTGGCACATGGGGCTGGCACCTTACTCCTTCGAGACACAGGCGCCACCCTCTTTTTTTTTTTTTTTGAGACAGAGTCTCATTCTTGCCCTAGGCTAGTGTGTCATGGCCTCAGCCTAGCTCACAGCAACCTCAAATTTCTGGGTTCAAGCAATCCTCCTGCTTTAGCCTCCTGAGTAAATGGGACTACAGGTGCCTGCCACAATGCCAGGTAATTTTTCCTATTTTTTTTTTTTTTAGTAGACACAGGGTCTCATTCTTGCTCAGGCTGGTCCCCTACAGGATCCTGAGCTCAACAGATTCTCCTGCCTCAGCTTCCCAGAGTACTAAGATTACACACATGAACCACTGTGCCCAGACTAAGACATTTCTTAAACTAGTCTTAAAACTAACTTGAATCATCAAATGACATAAAAGTCCCAGAAAGAAAACTGTATACTGTACTCTATTTATAGGACTATCCTTCTGGTGATAAATAGATTGGATTTGTTTTTAAAAGGAAGGAATCACATCTAAAGTGTGATTACATCAAATAAAAAATAGACAAATAGATCAATAAAACAGAAAAGAGAGCTCAGAAATCAGTCCACATAAAAATAATCAACTGGGGGCAGTGCCTGTGGCTCAGTGAGTAGAGCACCAGCCCCCTATACCGAGGGTGGTGGGTTCAAACCTGGCCCTGGCCAAACTGCAACAAAAAAAATAGCCAGGTGTTGTGGCAGGCGCCTATAGTCCCAGCTACTCGGGAGGCTGAGGCAAGAGAATCACCTAAGCCCAAGAACTGGAGGTTGCTATGAGCTGTGACACTCTAACGAGGGTGACAGAGTGAGACTGTCTCTAAAAGAAGAAAAAAAAAAATCAACTGATTTTAAGTCAACTGACCTTATTGCAACTTAAAGGCAATACAATGGGCGCCAGCCACATACACCTAAGGTGGCGGGTTGGAATCCAGCCCAGGCCCACAAAAAACAACAATGATGGCTGCAACCAAAATAATAGCCAGGCATTGCAGCAGGCGCCTGTGGTCCCAGCTACTTGGGAGGCTGAGGCAAGAGACTCGCTTGAGCCTAGAAGTTGGAGGTTGCTGTGAGCTATGATGCCATGGCACTCTACCCAGGGGGATAGCTTGAGGCTCTGTCTCAAAAAAAAAGGCAATACAATGGAGAAAAGAGTCTTTTCAATAAATGATGCTGAAAAATTGGACATCCACATGCAGCAAAATGAATGTGGATCACAGACCTAAATCTAAAACTATAAAACTCCTAGAGTATAAAAGTTAGATAACATCTAAAGTATAAAAGCTATCTGGTAATAACTTTCAGATAAGACACCAAAGAAAGCATTGATAAATTAGACTTCATTAAAATTAAAAATTTCTGCTCTGTGAAAGATACTGTCAGGGAAATAAAAAGACAAGCGACTGACTGAGAGAAAATATTTTCAAAAGACATACTGAAAAACAACTGTTATCCAAGGATAGAAAGAACCTTAAGACTTAGCAATAAGAAAACAAATGATCTCATTAAAAAAATGGGCCAAAGCCCTTAAGGACAGGTCACCAAAGATGACAAATAAGCATGTGAAAAGATGTTCCACCTCACGTGTCATCAGGGAAATACAAATTAAAACAGCAATAAGATACCACTACACATCTATCAGAATGACTAAAAATTCAGAACACTGATAACACCAAATGTTGGTGAGGATATAGAGCAAAGAACTCTCATTCAATGCTGGTGGGAATAAGAGGACAGTTTGACAGTTTCTTATAAAACTAAACATTCTCTTACCCTAAGATCTAGCAATTCTACTCCTTGGTATTTACCCAAAGGAGTTGAAAACATATGTCCACACAAAAACTGGCACACAGGCTTGGCACCTGTGGCTCAAGTGGCTAAGGCGCCAGCCACATGCACCTAAGGTGGCGGGTTCGAATCCAGCCCAGGCCCGCCAAACAAAGATGGCTGCAACCAAAAAATAGCCAGGTGTTGTGGCAGGCGCCGGTAGTCCCAGCTACTTGGGAGGTGGAGGCAGGAGACTCACTTGAGCCTAGGAGTTGGAGGTTGCTGTGAGCTGTGATGCCACTGCATTCTATCCAGGGCGACAGCTTGAGGCTCTGTCTCAAAAAAAAAAAAAAAAAAAAAAAAACTGGCACACAATGCTTATAAGCATCTTTATTCATAATTGCCCAAACTTGAAAGCAACCAAGATGACCTTTAGTATGTGAATACATAAATAAACTGTGCTATATCCAGATAGTGGAATACTATTCAGCACTAAAAAAGAGCTACCAAGTCATTAAATGCATATTACTAAGTGAAAGGAGCCAATCTGAAAAGGCTACAGACTGTATGATTCCAACTGACATCAGAAAAGGCAAAACTATGGAGATGATAAAAGGATCAATGGTTTGCAAGAGATAGAGGGAAGGAAACAATGAACAAGCAGAGCACAGAGAGGACAATGAGGCTACTTTGCATGTGACTATAATGATGGATACCTGTGATGATACATTTGTCCAAACCCATACAATACACACCACCACCAGTGGACCCTAATGTAAACTGCGGTCTTTGGGTGATAATGATGTTTCAGTATAGGTTCATCAGTCATAACAAAGGTACCATTCTGGTTGAGGGACACTGACAAATGGGGGAGGCAGAAGGTATATGGAAAAATCTCAGTACCTTCCTCTCAATTTTGTCATGAACCTAAAACATTTTTAAAAAATAAAGACTTTTTTTTTTTGAGACAGAGCCTCAAGCTGTTCCCCTGGGTAGAGTGCTGTGATATCACAGCTCATAGCAACCTCCAACTCCTGGGCTCAAGCGAGTCTCCTGCCTCAGCCTCCCAAGCTGGGACCTGAGGTGCCTGCCACAACGCCCGGCTATTTTTTTGGTTGCAGCCATCATTGTTGTTTGGCGGGCCCAGGCTGGATTCAAACCTGCCACCTTGGGTGTATGTGGCTGGTGCCTTAGCCACTTGAGCCACAGGCACTGAGCCTAAAGACCTTTTAAAAATGAAGAAATCATATCCAAGATGTGACTGTATAAAAATCAAGTTTACATATATATTTTTTCACACAGAATTTAATCAAAAAGAAAATTCACAACATATCATCAATATATTTTCACAATTTAAGGACATTTTAACACCAAATAGTAGAAAAGACATCGTCTATCCTTAGACTAAAGGACAGACTTTAAAATTAAATAATCAAATTTATGTAGCTTAATGAGAAACTCAACCCTCCCCATCTCACCTCCTTTAACTATGGTATGGTAGGCTTGGCGCCTGTGGCTCAAGTGGCTATGGCTCCAGCCACATACACCTAAGGTGGCGGTTTCGAATCCAGCCCAGGCCTACCAAACACAATGATGATGGCTGCAGCCAAAACATAGCTGGGCGTTGTAGCGGGCGCCTGTGGTCCCAGCTACTTGGGAAGCTGAGACAGGAGACTCGCTTGAGCCCAGGAGTTGGAGGTT
>CAUYQV010153913.1:0-13737 GCA_963574575.1 Galagoides demidoff | reverse complement strand
TGACAAAGGGACAAAGGAGAAACTGAGAAAACCGGAACATTTGAACAAATAAGTAGTATTGGATTAATACTGGAGGTATAAAAGATTCACGAGCCCATACTGATGTAAGTAAATGAACGCGGGCGAAGAGACAAACTGATGGGGGAGGATTCCCGATTACGTGTGTGGGACGTCTGCACGCTGCCGCGGATTCCCTGCTCCTTCCAAAGAGCGCAGGACAGAAAGGGAGGGGGCAGACTGGACCTGCGCCATGGAAAAAACCTGAAAAAACCACAGCAACAGTGATAAGTCACGTGGATAGGACACATCCTCAATTTGATGTGATGAAACAGCATCTTTGCCTCTGTGGTCTTCCTCCCAAAAACATGTCAAATCAATGCACGAGAAAAACAGAAAAATTCTGATTGAGAGGCACTTGCAAAATACCTGAGCAGCATTTCTTAAAATAGCCAAGGTTATCAAAAACAAGATGAGTCCCAGAGACTGTCACAGCCAAGAAGAACTTAGGACGTGACAACTAAGTGTAATGCGGCATTCTGGGGGGGATGGAGAAATAGAAAGTGGCCACAGGAAGAAGCTAAGGGGATCTGACCGGATTATGGACTTGAGTTAACATATAACTAAACTTGAATGGTTGGCTGACTACTGGTTTATTATTTGTAACAAATGTACCACATTCGTGGAAGGCCTTACTAATAGAGGAAACTGGGTACATGGAACGCTAAGAACTATATTTTCTTTTTTTTATAAAACTAAAAACTATTATTAAAATAAACTTGATTTTAAAAAAAAAACACCAACATGCAAAGAAGCAGAAAATACAACTAATAACAAAGGGGGGTGGGGAATCAAGAGAAATAAATGCAGGGATAACACGGGTGCTAGAATGATACGCTCCGTGCGTTCAGGAAGTAAAAGAAACTGCAGTCACAGTTGGCGGCTCCTGGGAGCCCCCCCATTTGAGAGGCCTCTCCTTATCAGCCACATTTTGGACCCCAAGAGAAAAGGCTAAAAGTCTGTCTGCCTCAAAGGTCCTCTACTGTCCATAAGGACCCTCATTACGCCATAGGGTTTTTTTGGGGGGAAGGGGGAACAATATCCACTCTTTGTTGAAAGTTTACTACACTTATAAACAAAGGGAGGAAAGGAGAGTAAGGAAGCAACACGGAACCGTCTGAGAACACGTGTGAAATTGTGTTAACCATTAAAGAAAACACATAACTTATCTGTCTGGGAGACTCTACTAATTTGAAGACTTTGCGCTCCCTCTGTTTTTTTTTTATTATTATTAAATCATAAACACCTAGATCATGTATACATCAATTAATGCATTTATGTAAGCCATAGGTTTTGACTGAGGTGGGGTGGGGACAGGGGGTACAGTTACGCCTGGGACAGGACTCTGTTCCCCAAAAGAGCTTCCTCACTTAGGAGGAGGGAAAACGGTTCTCCGTGCCCCTCCTCCAGGCCCCAGCTTGCGCTAAGGGCCTTTGCCCACATACACCACCTGGGCAGACTTGAGCTGAATCCTGCAGCTAGCGAAAGGGGGATGAAGAGAAGCCCTCCCACAGCTCAGCAAGGGGACGCACCAAGTGTCTCCACCGGGGACCTTGGGAACAGGGCGGGGCTGATAAATACTGCTGGACCACTCCGTCCATATTTACTAAATGCATGGGAGGGAGGTCCCCAGGTCATGAATAAGAGGGACATTTACTGAAATGCTAACTGAGTCTCAATCTTTCGGGTCTTTGGCTTATTTAGGGCTCTTCCCCAGGCTACGAGGGGTCCCAGCAATGTGTTCACATGGTCAAATACTTTCTGTGAAACCTGCAAACGGTGTTGGGGACACTCTCTTCCCTTCCCAACCTCCCCTTGGTCCTCTTCTCGTGTCATGTGATATTGACGGCATTGTTACTCCTGGGATCTGACAAGAGCCAAGCTGACTTAAAGAGGCATCTGGTTTGGTTTCAGAGGACACACACACGCGAGTTGTATGCTGTTTGCAGTCCTGTCTGTGTGTAAGTGATGTCCTGCTAGGCCTTGTAGTACACTTGGAGCAGTCACTTCCAAGAATGTCCCCATGACCTGCTGACCCCCATCCGCACCAGGTACAGGCGAGAGGTCATACTGCCATAAGAATGTGCACTTCAGTGGAGGAGAAATGCAGTTTTAAATGGACGCGCTAGAAGCCAATTTGTGGGAAATTCTCCTAAACACTTAAGTTTTAAAACTTTAAGCAGGGGAGTCAGTTCTCATAGGTACCTGGTTAAAACAGAAGTTTCCACTGTCAGAAAGAAGATACTCAATAAATAGTGTATAGAATTGTAAACGTACCACACATTTTTTGCACCAAATCAAATGAAATAAAACTTGTCACAACTCCTGGGTTTGATTTGGAGGAAAAAAGAAAAAAATTCCTAAGTTTCTAGGACACAGGATTATTACAAATAGCATAACCGAGGATGAGGTGGCAAGATTCATGCCTTCCTTACGCAAACCTTAACTCATCTGATACATCTTGTCCTTACAAAGCCTGACAGTTCCAGATAAAACAGCATGCAAAATTGCCACCAACCCAGCAAAGTAGCCTGCAGAAACAAATGTTCAGTGAAAAACTCCTACACAGATCCCATCAATAATTCAGCATTTATAGTACAAGAATAATCTGATTGCACAAGCATAGGGCTCAGTTTTTAAATGCATTTGAATTGCTTTCGTGTATGCCTTAATTTCAGATGAATTTTCTGCTTTTTTCTATAATTATTCATCATTCCGAAACTTGAACTCAATAGAAAATATGTATCCTAGTTGAAGCAAAAAAGGAAATTGAAAGAATGAAGTTTGGCAAGAGCTTCAAAGTGTCAAGAACTCTCCTATGAAACAATTGGAAACTAAAAACTCTGGTGGTTGAAACTATATATGCAGAACTATTTCAAAAAGAATGATAGATGAGAAAACATTGATAATAATGATGACAACCCAATAAATAAATAAGAAGAATCAGAATACTCCCAGACACGAAATAAAACCTTCCAAATAGAAAATACAATTTCTACTGTCAGCACAGCCTCATTTTAACCAACATGTTGACTTCCCTAAGACTGTGAACTTTCATCCTGGCCTGTTAAAATGAGCAATTCCCAACCACACTATGAATGAAATTTTTCTGCCTCCAGAATCATGATCCCAATTTACAGAGAATCAAACAGAACATAAAATATTTGTTAAAATGCTTCTCAAGTAGATATTATAAGACAGACTTAAATATAAAAACATTGCTACAAAATCTTGGCTGGCCTATTCCAAATGAAGAATGTATATTGGGTTTTGGTTGTTATTAAATATTGTTAATAAGACACATTAATTATAACAGGTCAGATTGCAGCCTGGATTAGATCTCAAAAATCGGGCAACATCGCAGAATACAACGAGGCTGTTTACTCGGATTATATATAAATGCATTAAAATGTACTTTACCATTGCCTTGAAAGACAAGGAGAAACATTACAGTATTATTTTAAAGTACTAAGAAGAGTAGCGGAGAGTATTAAACTGATAAATGAGAAGGGGTCACCTGTAAAGGAGCACAGAGAGCGGCGACTTTACACGGGAATTCCAGGGACTCAGACTAATGCTAGATGGGATCAATTTTCACATGGGTGCCTGGAAAACTGTAAAGATGAAAGGAAAACCAGGACTTATGTATCCCAAACAGTTCCATAATGAAAATAAGGAAAAACATGTACAAAATGAAATGAGACACCAAGTAAGAAATTAAACAGCAAATAATACTATTGCTACAAATTCTACAATAGCAAATTGCTTTTGTATGCCATTACTGTGTGTCACTCTAAAATAGCAAACCCGTTTGTTACACAGAAAATCGATTTTTGACTTTGCCAAAATTCATCTGAAATTAAAGCATAAGTAAGGATAATGTGAAAGCTTCATCTTTTCCTACAGAATGAAGGTCTAGACAGCTGGAACTTCTGTGTCTCACACTTGCCACGAGCCACATGACAACATGGCAATCAGAAGAGGCGCTGAAGTTCCCAGCACCCTTTCACAAAGTTAGTAAGTACTGAAAATACATTCTGTATGTACCTCAGCTTATCCCTCAGTCACCTCCAGGTCCCTGGTCCCTGAAGCTGTTGACGACATCAGGTGTTCTGACAGTTACATGCTCTTTCATCGCCCACACCCAACTACAATTACACAGCGCAAGTACATAACATTTGAAAGGCTTGAATATGTATGCTCTCCAAGTCAGAAGGAAAACGCCCACACAAACGAAACCTGAAACCCGGGAAGGCTGTTTAAAAGGTATTAAAGGTTGCACAAAAGGCCACATATTTATATGAACTGTCCAAAACAGGCAAACCCAGAGCGAGAAAGTAGCTAGTGGAGGCCAGGGGCTTGGAGGAGAAGGGAGCCTGAGAAAGAAGTACTAATGGGTATAGGGTTTGGGGAGCATTGATGAAAATGTTTTAAAATTGGATAGTGGTAATTGTTGAACAATTTTGTGAATATACTAAAAAGCTACTGAAATATGCACATTTTAAAGGGTGAATTTTGTGGCATGTGAATTACATCTCAATAATTTTTTTTTCAGAGTCTCACGTTGTCACCCTTGATAGAGTGCTATGACGTCATAGCTCACAGCAACCTCAGACTATTGGGCTCAAGACTCTTCTTGCCTCAGCCTCCAAGTAGCTGGAACTACAGGTGCCAGCCACAATGCCTGGCAATGTTTAGAGATGGAGGTATTACTCTGGCTCAGGCTGGTCTTGAATCCATGAGCTCAGGCATTCTACCCACCTAGGCTAGGATTATAGCCTAGGTGAGCTACCGTGTGAGGCCTACATGTCAATATTTTAAAAGTAAACAAAGGTTGAATATGCCAGTCATGTTAACCGCCATTTGGAAGAACAAAAGTTAGTTCAGTAAAAAAAAAAAAAATTTAAATTTTCTTATTCCTGATTTATACATATATAAAGGATTTCCATTTATTTATTAAATAGAAGATATAAAAAATTATTGGACTATGAAACAAAAGTGATTAAGGATGAACACTGAAATTAATAGAAATTATACTGACTTCAAGAAGAAAATTATAAGAAAAATTAAGGAAGAGAAATTTTGAATGTAAGTAATGAATAGACCCTTGGATTATTTGATAATGCTATTAATAAAAAGTGAGTCAGGCTCAGCGCCAGTACTCAGTGGTTAGGGCTCTGGCCACATGTACCAGGGCTGGCAGCTTCAAACCCGGCCGGGGTCTGTAAAACAACAATGATGACTGCAACAAAAAAAAATAGCCAGGTGTTGTGGCCGGCACCTGTAGTCCCAGCTACTTGGGAGTCTGAGGCAAGAGAATCACTTAAGCCCACGAATTGGAGGTTGCTGTGGGCTGTGATGCCACAGCACTCTACCCAGGGCAACATAGTGAGACTCTGTCTCAAAAAAAAAAAAAAAAGTGAATCATATGAAATTTTGCTGAATTTTCATAGTGACTTAAAATTAAACTAAAACTAGGGCAGTGCCTGTGGCTCAAAAGAGTAGAGTGCCAGCCCTAAATGCCAGAAGTGGCGGGTTAAAATCCAACCCTGGCCAAAAACTGCAAAAAAAAAAAAAACAAAACTAAAACTCATAATTGTTTCTGTTGTAAAGACATTGATGACAAACTGCTTAATAACAACGGTCCTCAATTTAATGAGTACTGATGATTACCCTTGCCCAAGAAAACATGAATAATTTGTAATCTTACATTTCCCACAAGAAAGAAATCTGAAATTCCAGCAAATGAGACAACAAAGCCTAAAAGTGTACATGATATTACCACTGAGTGCCAAAGCTAAAACTCTTCTTAACCATAAAAAAATTTCAGTCAAGCAAAGACTAAATTATCTTCGTACTTTCTCTCTAGAAAATACTCATACTATGCAGAGGTATGTGGCCAAAGATGGCAGGGGAAAATAAAACTGAAACACATCAAGCAGTTTGCTGGTAAGTGTATTATTATTTTGGTGATGTTTACATTTGTCAGCTTTTTATTTTATTTTTTTTTTTTGAGACAGAGTCTCACTATGTCGCCCTGGTAGAGTGCTGTGATGTCATAACTCACAGCAACCTCAAACTCCTGGGCTTGAGAGATCCTCTTGTTTCAGCCTCCTGAGCAACAGGGACTACAGGTGCCCACCACACCTGTAGCTTTTCTGTATTTTAAAAAAGCTAGAATAGCTAGCTTTTCTAGAATAAAAAAACAATAGCTAGCTTTTCTATTTGTAGTAGCTAGCTTCTCTATTTGGAGATGGGGGTCTCGCTTTTGCTCAGGCTGGTCTCAAACTCCTGAGCTCAGGCAGTCCACCCACCTGGGCCTCTCACAGAGTGCTAGGATTATCGATGTGAGCCACTGCATTAGCCTTCTTAATATTTAATACTTCTATACTTATATTACATTTACATTATAGCAAATACTTTAATATTTAATATTTTTTAATATTCATAACATTTTCTCATTTTCAGCTAATGTTACCTTTTTACCTAATTTTGTTCTCTTAATTTTATATTCTTTTCCTTAAAGAATATTTCCCTCCCCAAATTGTTTAAGACTTGCTGAGAATTCTCAGCTTATTTAGATTGGAGGAAAAAAAACAAACTTTAGAATTTTTATAAAATGTTAAGTTCACAGATTCAGGGAGAATCAACATCTTTATAAGGATAAATTTTTTCTAAGAACAAATCAGACCTTCCCATTTCTCCAAGTCAGCTTTCGAGTCTCTCAGGAGCCTTTCCAAGTCGGCTTCATAAGGATTTTGCACATTCCCTGAGAGACTGTCCCTAACATTTTATCTAGGAAGTTCCCTTCCTGTGTTACATCTTCTAACTGAATACTGTTTTTATATATTTCCTATGAGTAATTTTATTTTTTCTTTTTTTCTGATTTCTTTTTTTCATTTTTATCATTTTTTTATTGTTTGGGATTCACTGAGGGTACAAAGAATTAGGTTAGACTGATTGCATTTGTTAGTAAGTCCCTCTTATAACTGTGTCCCACCCCCAAGAGGTCTGTCACACACCGTGACCCCCCCTTCCCTCCCTCCATTTAATTTTTTCCTAATCATTGTAACATTTGTTATTACAAGAATGTGTGGGACGCATACATAACAAAAAACAATCACGTGCACTCTGTGGACCATCTGAAGACCTAGACCGCTACTGATACCAGAGTATTAGCTACTACTGATACCTGTGTGCTGGCCCCACCCTATTCCCCTAATCCCCCAAAGATACCACCACCATCAACTGTGTTTATTATTCCTATGATTTATAAAAGTGATGTAACACTGTGTATATTAATTCCTACACACTGTTTAGTTTTGCTGACACAATGCAATACACAATGTATACAATGGTTCTATTTTCTGAGACTTGTTTGGGTAAATGTCATGTTGCTGAGATATATCGAGTTACAAGCAGCTGTGGTTTAGACTTTGCTACTGTGTATTATAAAATATTCCATTGTATGAATATACTATAATTTATTCAGCCATTCTCTGGATAAAGGATGTGTTGTCATCTCCAGGTCTTTTTTACTGTAGACAGGGCAGCTATGAACAAGTCCTTGGTTTCTTGGTATCCATGCACAAGGTTTTCTTTGGGGCCTAGACCTAGCAATAAAACCTGCTGGTCTGTAGCTACACAAATGTTCAGCCTTATGCAATAATGCCAGATTGTTTCTCAAAGTCATCATCCTGACTCACACCTTCCCCAGAAGTATAAAACTCCCCATCGAACCATTACCCATTTTCAAACTTCTAATTACGGCCAATGCTGTGGATGCAAAATGGAATCTCATTACGGCCTTAATTTCTATGTCCCTGTTTACGAAAGAGGTTAAATGCCTTCCTATGACTTTATTTGCCAAACACGCCCCCTCTTATGCAACATGTTTATTTTACCAGTGGGTTTATTTTTCTAACTTTGTTGTGGGAATTCTCTTCATATTCTGGAATCTAACCCTTTATCAGATATGTTGCAAATGTAGAATTTCTGTAAAACAATGGCTTATTAATTCACACTTTCTTTATGGTTTACATTTGTTCTTTAAAAAAGTTCTTTATGGCTCAGCGCCCGTAGCTCAGTGTTTAGGATGCCCGCCACACACACTGGGCTTGGCAAGTTTGAACCCAGCCTGGGCCTGCTAAACAACAATGACAACTACAACAAAAAATAGCTGGGTGTTGTGGCTGGTGCCTGTTGTCCCAGCTACTTGGGAGGCTGAGGCAGAGAATCTCTTAAGCCCAAAAGTTTGAGGTTGCTGTGAGCTGTGACACACAGCACTCTACAGAGGGTGACATAGTGAGACTCTGTCTCAAAAAAACAAGTTCTTTCCTATCTCAAGTTTAAAAATATATTTTTCTACCTAAAATATTTAAGTTTTGCTTCTTACATTTAAATCTTTACTCCATTTGGAATTGTTTTTTATAATATGGAATAAGATAAAAAATCCAATTTCTCTCCATATTGGTATCATTTGGCCCAGCACCATTTTAATTGGAATTGTATTAGCTTTGAGGTTCAACTGGAGAGAATCCATATCTTTACAATGCTAAGTTCTCCTACCTTGAACTTTAAGACTATTGTAAGGTCATTCAATTAAATTGTGTGTGGTTTTGCATACAGGGCTTCCATATGTTTTGTTAGATGTATTCCTATGTTCCTTATAATTTTATGTAATCCTATTTTATTAAAATCCAATTTTATTAATAGGATTGCCTTTTTTTTTTTTGGCAGTTTTTGGCCAGGGCTGGGTTTGAACCCGCCACCTCCAGCATTTGGGGCTGGCACCCCACTCCTTTGAGCCACAGGCGCCACCCAATAGGATTGCCTTTTTTAATAAAAATCCTAACATTTTTATTAAAAGGTAAATAATTAAAAACTATACTTTCTAAGAATTAGTATATAGAAATTCATCAGTCAGGGTTGATGTGCTGACCTTCTGGTAGCCGCCTCGTGAGACTGTCTTCTGAGAGATGTATGATAGAATCCCTACCTTTTAAGTAAGTATTCTTAATATCTACAAAGACAAAAAATGGATAATTATTTGGGGTTCATTCTTTCGAGTATTTGACCTTTATCTCCTTGTCCAACAATATTTGATGTCATATTGTATTGATTATGATATTTAGAGGAAATGCTTTTATCAAAAAAAAAATTTGTACATACCATTGATCAGTTCCTCCTCCTAGTTGATTAAGAGTTTTTTGTTTGTTCGTTTGTTTGTTTTAAGACAGAGTCTCACTTTGTCACCCTTGGTAGAGTGCCATGGTGTCACAGCTCACAGCAACCTCCAGCTCTTGGGCTTAGGCAATTCTCTTACCTCAGCCTCCTGAGTAGCTGGGACTACGCCTGCCACAACGCCTGGCTATTTTTTCTTCTTCTTCTTTTTTTTTTTTTTTTTTTTTTTGTTTGCTGTTTGGCCAGGGCTGGGTTTGAACCCGCCACCCTCAGTATATGGGGCCCGGCGCCTTACTGAGCCATAGGCGCCGCCCTGGCTATGGTTTTTAAGCACAGTTGAATGTTGACTTTTATCAAATGATTTTTCTGCCTGTACAGAAATTATCAAATGATATTTCTCTTCTCATTTGTTAACATGGTAAACATTTATAGATGTCCTGGTACATATTAAACTCCTTGTATTTCTAAGTAAATACAACTTGTTTGTGACATATTAAGCTTAAACATTGGTGTCTTAGAGCTCTAAGCTTGCTGCTTCCTTCTTTCCCTGCCTAGTGAGGGGCTGGGTCCTGGGAGATGTCACCTACTGCCTGTGAATCTCCAGCAAAGCATCAGTCATCGCCAGGATCTAGTCATTTTGCCACGAGGCGGAGTCCTTCCCAATACCTCAGCTTCCACAGTTATGGAAGCCGAATGCTCTGGGAATTTTTTACCTGGACATCTCAATAGTTATGTGTAAAGCTTTGTGAGTTAATTCTCTCAGATTCATATCATCTTCAAATGAGGGAATTTATCTCCTCCTCCTACTTCTATGTGGTCCTCCTTCCACAATGAGGATCCTGGTTTCCCATAAATAGAATCAACATATTTTCTCAATTGGTCAACCTCAAAATACACACAAGAGTATCTAAACCTCTATGGACAAACTAAGTAGTGTTCGGTAGGCCTTTGCAATCTTTAGGATATATACCAATGGGTTATTTTACTGTGTGGGATTTTAACAAATAGCTTTACTTATTTCTGTTTGTATTACATTTTAGTTTTCTGCATCCTTGTAAATTTTATGTTTTGAATGTATAAGACATTAACATGACTATAATCATCAGTAAGTTAAGAGTATACTTTGAAACAGGAGAATTGGAATGTTGCTAACACAGAGAAATGTTATATGCCTGAAGTGACGGATACCTCAATTACCTGGACTGGGTTAATTCACACTGCATGTCTGTATCAAACATATATACTCTATAGAGATACACAATGATTTTATAGCCATAATTAAAAACTAAAAATTTTAAAAATACGTTAATATTATTTAACAGCTAACTGGTAAAGTATACCTTCCCTGGCAGTTTTTGGTCTCAGCACCTTACAGGCCCTTTCAACATTATTCCCACTCATCTCGTGTTGTGGGGGTTTGAACTCACGAGTGTCTAATTTGTACTCTGGCTTATTTCTGGGAAAGCGTGTGCTACGCATATTTACACATGAGAAAGCATCACGCCAGCTGGGTCCCTTTAGCAGCTTGCCTTTTTCACTTCATATACCTGATGAGCGGATGGGGATCACCCTCATTCTTTTATTTTTTAACGTATTGCCTTGTCCACACATAGCTTATTCAGCCAGATTCCTATGTGGGAAATAAGAGTTAAAGTCCACGCATGAAAAGAAAACTGAAAGAGGGCATCCAAAATCATCCAAAAATTTACACAATACCAAAAACAAGCTGTGAAACAGAAGCTTTTCTAAAATGTCAATAGTAACAAATTGCAATGCAAATTTAAACCACGATGAGATAGAGCTTTCCCAGGCTCTAAAAAGTCTACAATTAAGAAAACAGAAAACATGGAGTGTCAGTAAAGATGTGAGGCAATCAGGACGCTCATGCAATCATGAGATGAAAAAAACTCTCCTCTGCTGTTGCAGAGAGTGTAAATTGCAACTGTTTAGCGATATCTAGTCAAAGGTGGTCATGTGTATTAAGGTGATGTGATATAACCACTCCTGGGTGTATATTCAACAGAAACACATATGCACTCCAACAGACAGATACTAGAACTCTCGTGGAATACCATTCATAATAGCTCAAAACTGGAAATGACCCAAATATTCATCAATAGTGGAGCAGACAGATAAAAAATGGCCGTAATATTCACACAATGAAATGGCAATGAGAAAGAAGAATCTCCAGCTGTGTTCAGCTGTAGAGATGAACCTGACAAAGAATCTCCAGCTGTGTTCAGCTGTAGAGATGAGCCCTACAAACACAAGGTGGGGGAAAGTAAGCCAGATCCAAATAAGAACACACCGTGTCGCTGAATTTACACAAAGTTCAAAAACAGGTGAAACTAATCTACAAAGTTAGAAGTCAGAGGTGGAGGGAGACTCTGCAGTGAGTGTGAGGAGCTATTTCTGGGGTAGCAATGGTCTGTTTCTTGATCTAGGTCTGTAAGTGGGTTCATTTTGTGACGATTCAACAAACCACACCCTGAGATGCATTTTTCTACACAAGCTGCTTACTTCAATTAAAAAGTAGTTTTTAAGTTTCAGCTATATAATGAAAAAAGGGACTAAAATCACTAAGTTCACCTAAATGCCTAAAAACAAATGCAAGAACTATGATGAAAACCAGAATGACTGCTTTATATTCAAGTGTCAAACAACTAGCTCAAAATTACAGCAGCCTACCAGGTGCAGCAGCTCATGCCTATAATCCCAGCACTCTGGGAGCCAAGGCAGGTGCACTGCCTGAGCTCAGGAGCTCAAGACCAGCCTGAGCAAGAGCAAGACCCCATCTCTAAAAATAGCTAGGCATTGTGGCAGGTGCTTGTAGTCCTAGCTACTTGGGAGTCTGAGGCAAGAGGATCACTTGAGCCCAAGAGTTTGAGGTTGCTGTGAGCTGTAAGTCCACAGCACTCTATCAAAGGAGGCAAAGTGAGGCTCTCTCAAAAAAAAAAAAAAATAGCAGCCTTGCAAGGTCTGGAGTTTGATCTTCAGAATGAATGTGCACCTCAAATGCTAACAAGTAAAACCAGTGCTACAGGAGGAAATACCGGGCTCTCTCTGTAGTTTGAAAATCTTCCACCAGAGACGCTGCGTGTGAGCTACAACTCATGCAGAACGAGCATCTAGAGGCGGTGAGGAGAGGAGAACTTTCTCCTGTCGGCAGCCCTCATTATCCTAAAATTCTGAAATCATTACCTAATAAAGCTGAAAAATTACGCACAAAGTCTAACTCTTTCTTTCAGATCAACACGAGGGTGCACTTGATTAGGTTACACTGTTCGCTTTGGCAGGGTAAAGTTTGAGTTGCAGTTATGTCCTTGACCCAGTAGCGTGCCACACACCCCAGGCACTGTACCCGTTAGGTGGGGACTTACTAAAAGTCTAACAATTTTAGACTAAAGAAAAAAGCCTAATAGCTATAGATCTTTTTCATTTCAGAATATTAGGGGATACACGTTTTGTTTACATGCTTTTATTTTCCTACAGATTGTGTCAAATTTATATGTGTGCCCATCACACAGACAGTAGGTGCTATACCCAGCAGGTGTGAATTCACCCATCCCTGCCTCCTCCGGCCCTCCCCCCCAGCTTGATTTTCACTGAAGGTTACTTCCATGTTCACTTATGTATTGATCGATTATTTCCAATTTGGTCCTGAGTACATGTGTTTATTTCTCCACTCTGGTGATGTTTCACTTAAAAGACTAGTTTCCAGTTCATCCAGGTTGTCACAAAAGATGCTGGATCACCAGTTTTTAAAGCTGAATAGTACTGAGGGAAAATTAATTTAAGGATGTCATCCATGCAGCCCTTGCCAAGTGAACAGTAAAGACCTTCTGGATATCAGGCATGGTGCTCAACTATGAGGACGCAGTAGCACAGGCTTGGCCCTACCTCCATTAAGAATTGTATAATCCCCTAGCTACAAACTCCCCTCACTATAATGAAGAAAGATCACAGATTACCACCTAGAGAAATAGGAAAATCAGGTAACATTCAGTCAAAGGCAAAGATATTTGCACCAGATTGTTCACTGCAGCCTAATTCATATTTGCCAAGTCAGGGAAGAAGCCCATGAATGGATTAATAAATTGTAGTGTATGTATGCCATGGAATACTATGCAGCCTTAAAAAAGTGGAGACTTTACCTCTTTTATGTTTACAAGGATGGAGCTGGAACATATTCTTCTTTTTTTTTTTTTTTTGAGACGGAGCCTCAAGCTATCCCCCTGGGTAGAGTGCCATGGCATCACAGCTCACAGCAACCTCCAACTCCTGGGCTCAAGCGAGTCTCCTGCCTCTGCCTCCCAAGTAGCTGGTACCACAGGCGCCTGCCACAATGCCCGGCCATTTTTTTTTTTTTTGGTTGCAGCCATCATTGTTGTTTGGCGGGCTCGGGCTGGAGGCTGGGGATTCGAACCCACCACCTTAGGTGTACGTGGCTGGCGTCTTAGCCAATTGAGCCACAAACGCCAAGCCAGAACATATTCT
>CAUYQV010153909.1:0-13954 GCA_963574575.1 Galagoides demidoff | reverse complement strand
TTTATACACGATAGATTTCCACTTACAAAAGCAGAAAGTCCTCGTTTGCTCTAAATGTCAAGCTTTGACTTACAAAACTCCCGTTTTCTTTTATGTGAAATGTGTGTATTTAAAAAAAAAAATGTTTAGCAATGAGATGGGCGAGAAGGGAAACCATACTTGAAATGGGGAGGGAGGGGAAACAACTTCCAGAGATTCCACCCCAACACCACCCCCGTCCCCCTCCCCTGCCCAGAACTGAGGGGTCGCATCGTAAGTCTTTTTTTTTTTTTTTTGAGACGGAGCCTCAAGCTGTCCTGGGTAGAGTGCCATGGCATCACAGCTCATAGCAACCTCCAACTCCTGGGCTCAAGCGAGTCTCCTGTCTCCGCCTCCCAAGTAGCTGGGACCATAGGTGCCCGCTACAACGCCCGGCCATTTTTTGTTTGCAGCCATCATTGTTGTTTGGCGGGCCCGGGCTGGGGATTCGAACCCACCACCTTGGGTGTATGTGGCTGGTGCCTTAGCCGATTGAGCCACAGGCGCCGAGCCTATATTTTGGTTCTAATTCACATTGTTGTTTGGTGGGCCCAGGGCTGGATTCAAACCTGCCAGCTCTGGTGTATGTGACTGGTGCCTTAGTCGCTTGAGCTATAAGGAGCTGAGCCAGATTATTTTTAACATTTGTTTTTCTTTTGTTTTTCTACCACTAGTATTGGATATTGCCTCTGACATTGTTTCTTTCTTTCTTTCTTCTTTGCAGTTTTTGGCCAGGGCTAGGTTTGAACCTGCAACCTCCAGCATAGGGGGCTGGCACCCTGCTGCTTTGAGCCACAGGCGCCTCCCCCTTTCTTTTCTTTTTTTTTTCTTTTTCTTTTTTTTTTTTTTTTTTTTGAGAGAGCCTCACTTTGTCACCCTTGGTAGGGTGCCATAGTGTCATAGCGCACAGCAACCTCAAACTCTTGGGCTCAAGTGATTCTCTTGCCTCTGCCTGCCAAGTAGCTGGGATTACAGATGCCTGCTAAAATGCCTGGCTATTTTTCTTTTCTTTTCTTTTTTTTTTTTTTAAAAGGTGACAAAGCCTCACTTTGTCACCCTTGGTAGAGTGCTGTGGTGTCACAGCTCAACAGCAACTTCCAGCTCTTGGGCTCCCTCTCTTGCCTCAGCCTCTTGAGTAGCTGGGACTATAGGCTCCTGCCACAGTGCCCGGCTTTTTTTTTGTTGCAGTTTGGCTGGGACCGGGTTTGAACCCGCACCCTCAGTATATGGGGCCAGCGTCTTACTGAGCCACAGGTTGCCGCCCTGCTTGGCTATTTTTTTGTTGTTGCGGTTGTCATTGTTGTTTAGCTGGCCTGGGTCAGATTTGAACTCACCAGCCTTGGTGTATGTGGCTGGCGCCCTACCTGCTGAGCTACAGGTGCCGCCATACCTGGCTATTTTTAGAGATGGAATATCTCTAGCTCAGGCTGGTCTTCACTCCTGAGCTCAGGCAATTCATCCACCTCAGCCTCCCAGAGTGCTGGGATTTTAGGCGTGAGCCAACATGCCCTGGCTTATTTCTTCTTTTTAAAGTTCAAGGTTTTACCTGGAATATTTTTTTCCTGGCTGTATTTAGTTTGAAGCATTTTGTTTGCTAAGGATTAAGGCCTTAAGGAACATACACCGTATCTTTTGTCCCTAGCCAAATGTCTGACTCTAATATCTTGAGCAAAGGACCAGAAAGCCAAAATACAACTTTGGTACTATATTTATAGACACTTTTTTTTGTGTGTGTGGAATTAAAATGGCTTTATTCCCCCTGGTGCAGGTGGGGTAAGCTTTCCAACCTGCCGGGAAGAAATCCACCTATATAGACTTCTTCCATCCCAGCTCCTTTTGTCCTTCTTAACCCTAGCTTCTCATCCATTCACTAACCTGGTCATTAAGCAAATGTTTGTGCACTACCAAGAGCTAGACCTGGCAGTACTGGGGCTTCCTGATCCCTGCCCTTGCTAAGTTTATGTTCAGTCTGGGGAGTGGATGGGTGGTAGAGTGGGCAAGGTCTGCATAATCTCCAGGGGGGAGTTTCTCATGAGTACTGGGCTAACAGGACCAGGTGGCAGGTTGGAGAGATCTCTCAGTTCTGTCCTTTCTCTGGAAGAGAGGCGATTGCACTCCACCCACCTACAGGGATCTCAGTCCCTCCAGCTAGGTCCCTGCTCACAGCACTACTGGGCTTTTCTTAGAAAGGAATCCATCCCTTAGCACTGCACGGCATCTCCTCTCACTGCACAGCTTGTTAAAAATCCCATGTTCAGGCTCTCCCCATATTTGCTGGGTCAGGATTCCTGGGACTGGGCCCAGGTCCAGGTGGTTGTGGTGGGCAGACAGGGCTGACAGGCATCCTGTGGGAAGACACTTGTGACTGTTCCCTGCTGGGAGGCATCATTGTGTCCCAACTGCCTCTTCCATGTTTGTTCACTTAATACATTCTCCGTCTCTGGCTGCTCTGGGCCCGGTGCCCAAGCATCCTCCAACTTCGTGATACTGGCTCAGTCTCCCTCTGCCTGCGTGGTCCCAGTATGCCATATAAACTGCTGCTATGTGGTGAGTGTGGGGTGCAGAGGCTCTTTGAGGCTTGATATGGGGGTGATATGAGCGTCTGTGCCATTGTGAGTGGTGATACCGCACAAGGACGGGCCTTCCCAGTTCTAGGGGGATGTATGCTGTGCCAGACGGAACTTTGGCAGAGGAGGCAGAGCTCAGTTGGGTCCTGCCTGGGCTGCAGGGGAGAAGGCACTTAAGAGATGTGAAGGAGGCTGATGCTGGGCTGAGGTGGTACAGTGGCACTCCAGGGGCTGAGAGTGGAGGATTGTTGGTGAGGCTGCTGTGTTGGCGGGAGGGTGCATAGTAGACAGCATGGGTTAGAACACCTGCTGGACCGTCACTTGAAGTGTTGGGAGGCAGAGGGAGATGTCTGTCTTGTTTACAGTTGAAAAACAAGTGACAGACAGTTTTAAAGACATCTCAGGCAGAGTCTTGATTTTCGTGAAGTTGTGCTTTCTGGATAAGTGGTATTTGGTGCATTGATTATATAATAAGCAACCCTCATGTTTGTGAGGGGTCCTTTTTCTTGCAGCATGGCTTCTCCTTCATTTTCTGCAGCTCTGGGTCTCATTACCTCTGTTTTGCAGCTGAGAAAACTGAGGCTCCATAATGGTTTCCTGCCCCCTTCCCCACTACATGGGATAGTTTGTGCTGCATGCTCACACTGAGGTGGAATCCTTCTGAAATCATGCTTGGAGTGCTGTGTAGGGAACTTGGTGGGCATGCATCTGCCTCTGGTCTGCTCCTAGTCCCAGGAGCTTTCTTCTTTGTATTCTCAGCATCTGACGTCACCACTTAGTCTTGGAGGAAGTCAGGTCTATAGGGTCTCAGTGTAGCCCCTGACGTGTTTTGGCTTGTGCAGGTTGCTGAAGGTGTTTAAACAGGCAGGCGAGCAGTCCAGAGAGGAGCTGGCACGTCTGCACAAGCACGTCCCTCTCTTGTGTCCAGGGGGAGCGCTGAGGTGGGGGCCTTAGTGTGGGGCATGGGTAGAGCTACCTCGTGGAGGGGACCATATCTCCTTAACCACGCCAGACACAGTCTAGCCCTCACTCCCGAATTGTATCATGGCTCATGTTGTCACTTGGTTTAATTTGAGGGAGTCAGGAGGGATCTTAATACGTGGTGCTTTTCCCTATTTGACACCCCTTTATGCTTTGTTAATCAACAGGAGCTTGAAGAAATCCGCAAATGTGGAATGAAAAACTTCCGTAACATCCAGGTTGATGAAGCTAATTTATTGACTTGGCAAGGGCTTATTGTTCCTGTGAGTATTGAACACTTCCACTTCTTACCAGATTATTCTTTAAGGTGATACATGTGCTGTTGGGCATATCTCTCTGCTCCTAGGTATCTCTGTGCTCCTAAGTAGGCTCTTAGTCTAGGCAGCCAGCAGAGGCACAGAGAAGAGGGCTGTCGCCTTAGGGTCAAAAGGTAGGGAGCGTAGTCTTAGGTTCCTGAGTAGAATCCCATCTTTTGCACTGGTTTTGTAAAGTTATGGGGGTCCCAGGCTGTCCTGATCTGTGGTGATTGACACAGGGAAACAGAGTATGTATCTCTGCTCCTCTTGTCTCCTGGCTTCCCTGGCTTCTGTGTGCCTGGCCTTATGTCAGGAAGAGACCTTCTTTGACCTCTTTTGGGAGAAGGCAAGGATTCCTTTTTGCTTTCCGCCTTGGTTTTGCATCTGTTTCTCTAACCCTGTGGACACCTGTGCTCCGGTTTTACATCTGGTGCCCTCTAGCACATGCCTCCCATGTGTCTCAAATACCTTTTCCTAATTGCCCTCATGTGCCCCTCACCCCATGGTCCCTTTCCTCATCTCTCAGACTCCTGCCTCTGATAGGCTCTGGTTCCTCTAACTGTGGCTTCCCTGCACCTTAGCACCCTCTTGTTTGCTCTTTTCTCCATCCTTTGATCCCTTCACCTCGCAAGAGATGTCTCCTTTTTTTAACTCTAGCTTGCAGTCCCCATTTCTCCCACCTTCCTGAAACTGCTTAACACAAGCCCACAGGTTCCTCTTCCCTTGTCACACTTGTGAGTTGACCCCAAGGCTCTTGCTTGCCTCCCAGACTTTTGGAACCTGGGCAGTATCCCAGCCCCCAGCCTGTGACCAGTGTGACACTTGCTTCTTCCTGCTGCTGCTTCCTCACTTTTAAACATGGGTCTTGTTAGTCTCCTGCCTTCCTCTTGTTCTGTTTTGTCTCTGGGGCCCCTCCCAACATCACAGGTGTGATGCTATGTGTGAAGGATTCCCATGCCTCCTGTCTCTGTTACTGGACCTGTACATCTGTCCACCAGGTGGCCTCACTTGGCCACTGTGTAGCCTTCCAGCCACCCTGGCTCACAATCTTGACCTTCTGCCTGAGTGTGTCCCCATCTTTCCAGGTCTTCTAAACCACTCACTTTCTCTCTGTTCTTCACATCTTCCCTGCTTTACCTGTTTGAGCCCCAGGTCCCTGTACCTGAACCAGGTCTTGCATTTGTATGTCATCTTTTCTTATGAGCAGATTGGCTACTGTGCTAAAGTGGAATGTAGACCATGCTTGTGGACATGTTTTCTTCTTGAAGCTGGTTATAAGGGCATGCCTTTTTAAGAAAAAATCATTCGAACTTGATCAGCAAATACTGATGGGATTTATGGTTTATTTTCATAATCATTTGGGTAATAAAGGAAAGTACATGCTCAGAGTGTTTAAGCCCCGGAGTTTCCAGTCCACTTTTTGAGATGAGACCTTTAGATTTCTTTATACTTGCTGGTGATAGGGCTTGGGGCACAGCATGTGATAGGCCAACCTATGACTGAAGCTATTGCCTGCTGTAGGGACCTGAGGATGACCAGGACTGTCAGACCGCCTGTCTCTTTTCTAATTGAAACTTTGTATCTTCCTGACATAAGAAGAGAACACACTGGGCCCATTACAGTGGCTCATGCCTGTAATCTTAGCACTTGGGGAGGCATAGGTGAAAGGATTTCTTTTTTTTTTTTTTTTTTTTTTTGAGACAGAACCTCAAGCTATCCCCCTGGGTAGAGTGCCATGGCATCACAGCTCATAGAAACCTCCAACTCCTGGGCTCAAGCGAGTCTCCTGCCTCCGCCTCCCAAGTAGCTGGGATCACAGGCGCCCGCCACAACGCCCGGACATTTTTTGGTTGTAGCCATCATTGTTGTTTGGCGGGCCCGGGCTGGGGATTTGAACCTGCCACCTTAGGTGTATGTGGCTGGCGCCTTAGCCGATTGAGCCACAGGCGCCGAGCCGAGAAAGGATTTCTTGAGCTCAGGAGTTCATCCTGAACAAGAGTGAGATCCCATAAATAGAAAAATTAGCTGAGTGTTATGTATGCTTGTAGTCCCAGCTCTTTGGGAGGCTCAGACAGCAGGATTGCTCCTAGAAGTTTGAGGTTGCAGTGAACTATGATGATGCCACCTTACTCTCTCTGGGATAACAGTGAGATTCTGTCTCAAAAAAAAAAAAAAAAAGAATAAAACAGTGAGTGGCGCCTGTAGATAAGTGAGTTAGGGCACTGGCCCCTATACCAAGGGTGGCGGGTTCAAACCCGGTCCCGGCCAAACTGCAACAAAAGTAAATAGCTGGGCATTGTGGCAGGCTCCTGTGGTCCCAGCTACTCGGGAGGCTGAGTCAAGAGAATCACTTAAGCCCAGGAGTTGGAGGTGCTGTGAGCTATGACACCATGGCACTACCGAGGGCAACAAAGTGAGATTCTGTCTCTTTAAAAAAACAAGAAAGAATCAAATGTTAATCTGTGGCTCTTTGGAAAATAAGAATGAATGGGTGGTTTTAAGCAGTATGGTTTGGGCAGTCTTGCCCTATGAGTTCAGTGGCCTGAAAGCCTGTAAGCTGGCCCCAAGGGTGGCTTGCTGTCAGCAGGCCCTGCCCCAGCTCACACCAAGGCCTCCATCTGGTTTCATGTGGGCATAGCCTGCAGAACAGTGGGCTAAGGTCCCCCTAAGCCAAAAGTGGAGGATGGCTGGTGGTATCACATTGTACTTGGGCTGAAGCTCTGGGGAATATCCACAACACAGCCTTAAGGGCCTTGCATTCAAGGAATCTGGGTCTGGAGACGTAGGCCACTGTTAGGGCTGCTCTTATCCCTGTGCACATTGCTTTCTTTTCAGTTCTCCCGTCCTCTAATTCTAGGCCTGTTGGGTTTGGAAGCATTTCTTCCTTCCCCAGTTAAGGCATTCTTGGCAACTGACCTCCCCAGTGTCCCTACTTGTACCTCACACCTGGGCCTCAGGTCTTCCTGTATTGTAGGTACTGGGCCAGCATGAGAACCTTTAAGTCAAACTCTCCTGAGGTCCACCCAGATGGGTGAAAGCAGAGCCAAGCTGATAAAGGTGTGGCAGCCTAGCCCTAGTCTTTTGTACTGCAGGGTGCTGGCCTGTAGGGAGCCCCACATGCAATGAGTGTCCCGGCTGTAGGACAGAGAGGGAGGTAGACAGGAAGTGAACGCTCCCTAGAGGCTCTGGGTGTTGCCATGGCTGCTCAGCTTTATTCCCTTTGTTTGTTTGTTTGTTTGTTTGTTTTAGAGACAGAGTCTCACTTTATCACCCTGGGTAGAGTGTCATGGAGTCACAGCTCACAGCAACTTCTAACTCCTGAGCTTAGGCAATTCTTTTGCCTCAGCCTCCTGAGTAGCTGGGACTACAGGCGCCTGCTACAACGCATGGCTATTTTTTTTTTTTTTTTTTTGGAGAGACAGAGTCTTACTCTGTCACCCTCAGTAGAGTGCTGTGATGTCACACAGCTCACAGCAACCTCCAACTCCTGGGCTCCTGCCTCAGCCTCCGGAGTAGCTGGGATCACAGGCACCTGCCACAATGCCCGGCCATTCTTTTGTTGCAGTTTGGCCAGGCTGGGTTCAGACCCACCACCCTTAGCATATGGGACCAGCACCCCACCCTCTGAGCCACAGGCCCCCCCCCCCAACTGCTATTTTTTTTTTTTTTTTTTGGTTGTTGTTTGGCCGGGCCCCGCCCCTGTCACCCTCAGTATGGGGCCAGCACTGCCCTGCTTATTTATTTTTGAGACAGAGTCTCATTCTGTCGTCCTGGGTAGAGTGCCCTGGCATCGTAGCTCACAGCAACTTCAGAAGTAATCCTCTTTCCTAAGCCTCCCAAGTAGTTGGGACTCCAGGTATTAGCCACCACGCCATGCTAGTTTTCTATTATTATTTTTTATTTTACTCTTTTTTTTTTTTTTAAAGTAGAAATGGGGTCACACTATTGTTCAGGCTGGTCTCAAACATCTGAGCTCAAGTGATCCACTTGCTTTGGCCTGCCAGAATGCTGAAATTACAGATTTGACACCCAGCTGCTTTATTCCCTTTAAACACTGGTTTATCTATGTTTTTTTTTTCGTCTGAAATTCTTGAGGTGAAGTCTAAAGAAGAAGGTGTTATCCATAATCCACTCATTAAGACATTCAGTTCAGGCTTGGCACCTGTAGCACAGTGGTTAGGACGCTGGCCACATGCGTGCACTGGGGCTGGTGGGTTTGAACACAGCCACGCCTGTTAAACAACAGTGACAACTACAGCAACGAAAATAACTAGGTGTTGTGGTGGGCGCCTGTAGTCCCAGCTACTTGGGAGTCTGAGGGAAGAAAATTGCTTAAGCCCAAGAGTTTGAGGTTGCTGTGAGCTGTGATGCCACAGCATTCTACTGAGGGTGACATAGTGAGACTCTGTCTCAAAAAAAAAAAAAAAAAAAAAAAAGACATTCAGTTCATCAGCCAGATGTGGTAACTGTTGTCCCTGCGCCTCCGGAGGCTAAGGCAAGACTGCTTGAGCCCAGGAGTTCGAGGCTGTAGTGAGCTATGAGGGGTGTCACACTGTACTCCTGCTTGGGTGACAAAGCGAGACCCTATCTCAAAAAAAAAAATTTTTTTTTTCAAAAACATTTTAAAAATTCATTTAGTAAATGTGTGCTGTCCTTTAGGAACCACAGGTATGGTGATGAACCTTCTGGAAAATTGTAGCCCAGCATAATTTCTCTTTGTCTTGTCTCTTCTCTTTTTTTCTTGACAGTCTTACTGTGTCGCCCTGGGTAGAGTGCTGTGGCATCGCAGCTTACAGCAACCTCAAACTCTTGGGTTTAAGCGATTCTCTTGCCTCAGCCTCCCAAGTATCTGGGACTACAGGCGCCTTGCTACAGCGCCCAGCCATTTTTTGGTTGTAGTTGTCATTGTTGTTTTAGCTGGCCTAGGCCGGGCTCGAACCCTCGAGTCTCACTTCTATGTGCCTCTGTGTTTGTGACCTGTGTCCTACCCACTGAGCTACCGGTGCTGCCCTCTTAGTCTTTTTTCATGCAGGGTTTGTTTTGTTTTTGTTTGTTTTTGAAGACAGAGTCTCCCTCTGTCACCCAGGCTAGAATGTCACAGCCTCAGCCTACCTCATAGCAACCTTAAACTCGTGAGCTCTAGCAATCCTTCTGCCTCCCTGCCTCCCAGAGTGCTAGGGTTACAGGTGTGAGCCACTGTGCCAGGCCTTTTCATGTGTTTTTTTAAATAGGCCATTTCATAACTATTTCATACTTGCATAATTATTTAGTCATTGCCTTGAACCTCTTTATGAACATCATGTTTTTCTTTTTAATTTCAGATTAATATGAGGTTACAGGCAATTAGGTTACATTGTTTGCCTTTGTTAGGTGAAGTCCCTATTGCAGTTGTGCCCCAGCCCCAGGAGGTGTGCCATATACTCTTACATTGTGCCTGTTAGGCAAGAGCACTCAGTCCCCTTCCTTCTTATGGTCTCCTTCCTCCCTCTTTCCTCCCTCCTCCTTCTCTCCTCCCTCCCTCCCTCTTGTTCCCTCCTCCTTCCTCCTCCCTCCTCCTTCCCTCTTCCCTCCTGCCTCCTGCCTTCTTCTTCCTTCCCTCCTCTTTTCTCCCTCCTCCCCTCCTCCCTCTCTCTTCTTCCCTCCTCCTCCTCCTCCATCCCTTCTCCCTCCTTCCTTCTTCCGCCTCCTCCCTCCCTCCTTTTCTTTCTCCTTCTTCCCACTTGAATTTAATTGGGGTTTTCTCTTATATGGTCGTATATTAGTTCATCTACTGACTTCATGTTAATATTGAGTATTTTGGATACTTGCTTTTCCATTCTTGTGATACTTTACTGAGGAGCATATTCTCCAACTCCATCCAGGTTAATACAAAAGATGCAAAGCCTCTTTTTTATGGCTGAGTAGTATTCTATGGTGTACATATACCATCATTTATATTAATCCATTTGTGGGTCGATGGGCACTTGGATTGATTCCACATCTTGGGAATTGTAAATTGAACTGCAATAAACAATCTAGTGCAGATGTCCTTATGATAATTTTTTTTTTCTCCTGTATAAGTACCTAGTAATGAGATTGCAGGATCAAATGGAAGGTCTGTTTTGAGTTCTTTGAGGATTCTCCATACTTCTTTCCAGAGAGGCTGTGTTAGTTTGTAGTCCTAAACATAATGTTTAATAACTATGCTATATAGTTATAACTCAGACTTCCTGATTTAAAACTCTGACACAGTGACAGACATAGACCAATAGAACAGAATTGAGAGCTTGGAAATAAAATTCACATGGTTATTCTTTTAGATTCTCAATTATAAAGAGTAGACCATCTGTAGGGCTACATGTATATATTGGTAAATTATTTTCCAGGAAGAGTCCACCAATTTATAGTTCTACTGATTTTGCACAAATGCCCACACATGTCCTTGGCTGTTGTTTAGATTGCCGGGCATCTTAAAAGGAGGTTCTGTGGCAGGTTAAATACATGCATGTGTGTACAGTGCACAGCCTTGGTGGCATGGTGCTCTTCTTTTTTTTTTTTTTTTTTTTGGCTGAGGCCGAGCTTGAACCCGCCACCCCCAGTATATGGGGCTGGAGCCCTACTCTTGGAGCCACAGGCGCCACCCCCATGATGCTCTTCTTATTAAAGGCAGTAATTAAGGCTTTTGTGGGGCCTCTCTGGAAAACTGTCGGTTGGTTTGTGACAAAGAACCTACGAAAGCTTGGGCGCATGGCTCATACCTGTAATCCTAACATTCTGGGGGGCCACGGCAGATGGATCAGCAGAGCTCAGGAGTTTGAGACCAGCTTGAGCAAAAAGACCAGCCTCGTCTCTGGTAAAAATAGAAAAACTAGTTGTGGTGGTGGATACTTGGAATTCTAGCTACTGGGGAGGCTGAAGCCCAATAGTTTGAGGTTGCTGTGATCTCGGATGCCATGGCACTCTCCTAAAGGTGACAGAATGAGACTCTGTCTCAAAAAATTAATAATAATAAAGTAACATCTTTCAGATACTTGATGGCTTTTGTATTTGCATGCTATGTATGCTCTTGAAGACCTGGGCAGTAAACACAAAGATTTGAACCTATTGACTTAAATGACGTTTGGGGGTTTTCTAGGTCAAGTGAACAGTGAACCATTTTCACGAATCACCTTAGGACACTTAGGGGAAGAGCTGTTTTTCCACTCTTGATGGTGTCCTTTATTTCTTCTGTGAGACAGGGTCTTGCTTTATAGCCCAGACTGAGCTATAGGCACCAAGCCTACAGTTTTTAATTTTTAATGAAGTCAGATTTATCTGTTCTTAATTTTATTGTCTGTGCTTTGGTGTCATTTTAAAGAAACCATTGCCAAAAGGTTATACAGATTTTCTCCTGTTTTCTTCTTAGAGTTTTGTAGTTTTAGCTTTTAAATTTGCATCTTTGGTCCATTTTGCATTAATTTCTTGTGTGCTGTGGGAGGTAAGTGTCTGACTTCCCTGTTTCCATTTGGATGCCCAGTTCACAGTACCATTTGATGCACTGACTGTTCTTTCTTACTGGGTGGTCTTGGCATTAAACTGTTGTGCTTGGCCTCCCTTTTTGAAATATTCATTGTCAGCGTGCATAGATAGAAGTGGAACTGATTTTTTTTTTATTTTTGAGACGGAGCCTCAAGCTATCCCCCTGGTAGAGTGCCATGGCATCACAGCTCATAGCAACCTCCAACTCCTGGGCTCAAGCGAGTCTCCTGCCTCTGCCTCCCAAGTAGCTGGGACCACAGGTGCCCACCACAACGCCCGGCCATTTTTTGGTTGCAGCCATCATCGTTGCTTGGCGGGCCCGGGCTGGGGACTCGAACCCGCCACCCTAGGTGTACGTGGCTGGCGCCTTAGCCGATTGAGCCACAGGCGCCGAGCCGAGTTGTTTGAATTCTTATATGTTTGAATATTAACTTCTTGTCAGAAAAATGATTTAAAAATATTTTCTCCTCCTGGTACAGTGCCCATTGCTCAGTGGTTAGAGTGCCTGCCACATACACCAGGGCAGGCGGGTTCCAACAGCAACAAAAAAAGCTAGTCATTGTGGCGGGCACCTGTACTCCCAGCTACTTGGGAGGCTGAGGCAAGAGAATCACTTAAGCCCAAGAGTTGGAGGTTGCTGTGAGCTGTGACGCTATAGCACTCTACAGAGGGCAATATACTGAGACTCTCTGTCTCAAAAAAAAAAAAAAAGCATTTTCTCCTGGCCTGGTGTGGTGGTTCACGCCTGTAATTCTAGCACTCTGGGAAGCTGAGGCAGGTAGTTTGATTGATCTTATGAGTTCGAGACCAGCCTGAGCAAAAGTGAGACCCCATCTATACTAAAAAATAGAAAAACTGAGGCAAGAGTATTGTTGGAGCCCGCATTGGGGGTTGCTGTGAACTATATGCCACAGTACTCTACCCCGGGTGACAGCTTAACACTCTGTTTCAAATAAATAAATAAAACAAAACAGGGCAGCGCCTATGGCTCAGAGGAGTAGGGTGCCAGCCCCATATGCTGGAGGTGGCGGGTTCAAACCCAGCCCCGGCCAAAAACTGCAAAAAAAAATAAAAAAATGAAAATAAAACAACAAAAACGTTTTTTTCCTGGCTCAGCGCCTGTAGCACAATGGTTATGTCACTGGCCACATATACCAAGGTTGTCATGTTCGAACCCAGCCTGGGCCAGCTAAACAGCAATGACAACTGCAACAACAAAATAGCAAGACGTTGTGGTGGGCGCCTGTAGTCCCAGCTACTTGGGAGGCTGAGGCAAGAGAATCACTTAAGCCCGAGAGTTGGAGGTTGCTGTAAGCTATGATACCACTCCACTCTACCCAGGGTCACAGCTTGAGACTCTGTCTCAAAAAAAAAAAGTAGAGCAGCGCCTGTGGCTCAAAGGAGTAGGGCACTGGCCCCATATGCTGGAGGTGGTAGGATTAGACCCAGCCCCAGCAAAAACTGCAAAAAAAAAAAGTTTCTTTTCCTCCTGTAGGATGTCTCTTCGTTCTGTTGGTCATTCCCTTTGCTGTACAGAAGCTTTTTAGTTTGATGCAATCCCCTTTGTCTATTTTTGCTGTTGCTGCCTGTGTTTAGGGGTCATATCCTCAAAAATCATTGCTTAGACTGTTCTGTGAAAGGGCTGTATGTGCAAACTGACCCCCAAATGCTAAAGGCGTTTCTGGTTTGTGGTTGTAAGGTGATTTATTAGGAGGGACTTAGAAACAGAGCATGGTTGTGGGTGGCTGCAAGACAGACACAGCTTCTCACCACAACCCCCGAGACTCAGGCTCACATCTTGGTGGGGGGAAAGGATAGTGCTCTGGACAGGTTGTGTCAGTGGCTCAGGTGTCACAGCCTGTGATTTCTGCAACAGCTCCAAGGGTTGTTTTGGAGGAAACGTACAGCGTACAGTGAATAGATGTTCCTCCATAAAGGGAAACGCATCAGGTAGACCTTTTGGAGCCATTCCCACACCAGGAGTTAGTCAGAAGTCACACGGCAGATTAGCAGTTAAAATAAAGTCACTTTTGTCCCCACACAAACCAAAGTCAGGAAACTTTTCCCATATGTTTTCTTCTAGTAGATTTACAGTTTCAGGTCTCATCTTTAAACCTTTCATCCACCTTGGAATGATTTTTGTATATGGTGTGAGATGCAGGTGTAGTTTCATTCTTAGTGCTATTTATTGAAAAAAAAAAATCTTTTCCCCATTGTGTGTCCTTGGTACCTTTGTTGAAGATTTTTAAGCAGGGAGATAATGACAGATCCCCGATTTGTTTTCTAGAGAAATTAATTCTAAGGTAATTTGGAGAAGGAGGGACAAGAGAGACCGGCTAGGTAGATATTGTATTGCACCAGGAAGGGATGAAGACCCAAAGGCAGGGGGTGCAGAGGAGCATTTGCTGAATGCTCACTGTGTGCTGGCTGTTTTATATATGATACCTTGTTTAATTATCATCAAAATTGAGGTCAAGGCTCGGCGCCTGTGGCTCAATTGGCTAAGGCGCCAGCCACGTACACCTAAGGTGGCGAGTTCGAATCCCCAACCCGAGCCCGCCAAACAACAATGATGGCTGCAACCAAAAAATGGCC